>JAGKTI010010076.1:14109-29302 GCA_018397915.1 Birgus latro
ATGTATGTAACTATGTATGTATGTATGAGTCAGGCACTGACAGAGGAGTGAGAGAGGCTGTGAAAGAGTCGGGTGTTTGTATGCGGAGGGCAGGACTGAAGGGACCCACCGCGGACTGAAAGGCAGATCAGGTTACGTGAGTGAGGCATAGAGGGCAGAGGGGAGGAGAGGAGGCAAGGGGAAACACACACTCACACCAGTGCAATGCAGGGAGAAGAGAAGAGAGAAAAGTGATGGGAGGAGGGAAGAGGAGAGAAGAAGGGAGAAGATGGAAAAGGAGAGAAGAGGTAAGAGGAGAGACGGGAGAAGAGGCAAGAGGAGTGAAAAAGAGGGATGGGGTGGCAGTTGAGATGAGAGAAAATATGAGAAAAAGACAAGGAAAGAAGAAAGGAGAAGAGATTAGAGGAGAGAAGAGAGATGTGATGAGAGGAGAGAAGGGAGAAGAGATTTGAAAAAAGAAGAACTGAGAACAGATGATAAAGGGAAGAGAAGACAGCAGGTAAGAGGAAAGAGATGAGGTGAGAAGAGATACGAGGAGAGAAGAAAGGTGAACAGAAGTGAGAAGAGAGAAGAAGGGAGAAGTGAGGTGAGAGAAGAGAAGGGAGGAGAGAGGTAGGAACAGAGAGAAGAATGGAAAAGAGAGATGAGATGAGAGAAGAAAGGAGAAGAAATGAGAGGAGGTAATAGGAGAGAAGTGAGAAGAGACGAGAGGAAGGAAGAGGAGAGATGAAGGGGGAAGAGATGAGTGGAAGGAAGAGGAGAGAAGAAGGAAGAAGAGAGGTGAGAGAAGAGAGGAATGGAAAAGAAATGAGAGAGAGGAAGTAGGAGGAGAGAAGAGGGGAGATGAGGGATAAGATAAGAGAAGAAAGAAGCGATGAGAGAAGGGAAGATGAGAGAATAGAGGTGAGAGGAGGGAAGAGGAGAGAAGAAGATAGGTGAAATAAGAAGAGAAACGGGACTGAAGTGGAACAACGAATCACACAAATCACTACAAAAGGAAGATAGTACTAACACGATTTTTCTCTCTAAAGAACTAAACATTTATTTCTGCTTGTTGATGTCGCCCTCATGAACATTAGATGTGTTATTCAATACGTTATTTTCTGAGCAAAATTATGAAAGATTGCCTATCGGTATTGGCATCAGGGGTAGTTGTTCTCATGATACAGGATGATTTGAAGGCGAATTGATTATTATCTCGATCAGTATGTACGAGGTTCGCCATAAGACTTTGCCATTCTCCTCGCGGGGAAATTAGTACCAAGAATTATTCCTTTAAGTAGGCAGCGGAAAGAGAAGATTTTATTAGGAATTAAAATCCAGGAAATAGCTTTAGCATTTACCGCAGGAAGTGGCACAATATCATACGGACAAAAATAATTACAATAATGGAGTAAATGAATGTTTACCAACTCATGTGGTGTAGGGAAACAGAATGGCTAACAAGATAAGACATATCACAAATGGAGCCTTTTCAGAACAGCTTAGAGTTTTTTGACATGAAGCACCAGAAAGTGAACGTGGCTAAGTATAAAAAAAAAATGCTGCGGCTTAATGAAAAGGTAATTTACAATGTGCCATAGCGATAAATGGAGAGGCCAGAAAAAGTAGAGGAGCTGGAGTAGCGGCAAAAAAAAGTAATATATGAAAATAAGTGAAAAATAACAGCATTGCAAGGAATAAAGTTTCTCCCTCTCTCTCTCTCTTTGTCTGTTCTAGTGAAATTCGCCTGATAGCAGCGTCTCCACCTTAGTCCATATCATCATCGTTCTTATTACTCTTTTTCGGGATCTCTTTTTTTTTTTTTTCTCCAGTTTCCTCTTTTTACATCTCCTCTGTCAGTAAAACCTCCCTCGTCTCTTGCCAGCATTTGTTTTTCTTCCTCTCCTCTTCTCTTCGTACCGTTGACCAATCCTCTCCTCTCTTCCACTGTACTTTCCTTTTGCCTCCTTCCACATCGGTTCCCTTTCCTCTCTCCTACACTTCTCTCCTTCCCTCTCTCCTCCCCCCTTTCTTTCTCTGCTCTCATTTAGTTTACTATATGTTCGCGGCTCCCCAGTGATATCAACCTCGTTCAACCTCATCAAAGCTCTTATTACCACGTTAACCTCGCTTTTCATGATTCTACAGTATTTAGCTACGGTTTGTTGTAAAGCTGAGTTTCCTACTACGTTCAGCGTATTCAGGTGGCCAATATATTGTTTTATATTTATATCTGTCTGTCATCTATACATGTCTTGTCTGCCTATCTCTCTGTGTACCTGACTATCTATCTCTACCTTCCTACTTACCTGTCTGTCTGTCTGTCTTTCTATCAGTCTATCCATCTTTCTATCTATCTGTCTGTATGTCTGTCTTTCAATTCTTCTGCCCATCTATCTATTTATCTGTCTATCTGTCTTGCTATCGACGGGCAGATAAAGATAAAAATACACAGATGGATATACTGACTATTGACTGATTGATTAATAGATAGACCGATTGGGAGACAGAAAAAGATAGGTGTGCATATTATTATTCCTTTCATTTCATGGAGGGTATTATTGATGACTTTTTCATTTTCTTAATGGGGAGTATTTTCGTGATGACATCAAAAACAAAAGAAGCTGGGTCCTCTGTTGTGCTGGGTTTATCACAGAGGAGAAATTATTATACTTATTCGTTTTAAAAAATGAGCTATGATGGGACTAAGAGAGACCGAATCCTTATGAATTTTAGGAGTCCCTACATAATAGCTATTCCTAAAATTCACAAGGATTCAGTCTTTATTATGCCCATCACAGCAGCGTGTAATACTATACCCTAAAAACTGGTAAGAATTTTAGTTTTATTTTATTATTGCGAGTGACATTTGTCTTGATTTTTATTGGCGGGATTATTTCCTTGACATGATCTCTTTCATTCTTCTTTATCATTATGAATTCCGTGATACTTTCTTCCTGACTGGCTGACACTCACGGTTATCTCGTATAGCATGTAAGTTTTCGCAATTATTTTTTCCCTGATATTAGGGATTTTTCATGAATGGGTCTTCATGAAACTTTTAAATGCTGGCGTTGTTTTCACGTATTCCTGTTTCCATTTTTCTCTTTGCTGAAAGATGATGGTCATGTCATATTATCACAGTAGGGTTATTTTCCTGGCATTTATCGTAATTTTCAATGTAGTTCTTGTTGGATTTACTTTTTTCATAGTGGGAAGAATTTTGCGATTTTTTTTTTGGGGGGGGGGAGGCAGTTGCATAGTACGGATATTTCCGTTCTCAGTTTTTGTATGGCAGGCAAATTTTAAGAACAAAGACAAATTTTAATAGCATCATTCAGGAGTATTTTTCAGGATACGGAAATTTTCATGAACTTTCTTCCAGTGTGAATTTTGAATTATCGTGACTTTTCTTTGATTGTTTCTGCATGGACACTTATTTTTTTTACCAGAATTTTTCGTGATTGAGGATATACTTGTTGGGAGAGCTTCAATAACGGAAACTTTACCATGGTGGTTTTCAAGATTTTTTTATTTTTTTTTTGGTGGTGGTCAATGCTTCTTGAAAGAGCTTGTATTGAACTCATCGTTCAGATTTTGGCTGCTGCTAAAATTTCAACCATAATCTTATTCACGGAGTCCAGGTTCGTGTCTTCTATCTACTTTTTTCAAAAAATGCATTGGCGATGTACCTCTGAAAAGAATATGAAGAAAAATAAATAAATAAAAGCAGGTCGTCAAAATCGTCAGGTACTTCACTCAGCTTTTTCTCTGCAAATAACTCGAGTGAAAAGAGAATAGCTCCCCCTATCCCGAATCCGCCCATCCCCTCCCCATCCATTTTTCCTTTTCTCTCACCCCTCCCTTCATTCCCCCTCACTTCTTCCACAGTCCTCTCATCCCTCGTGAATCCCCCCTCCACCTTCCTTCTTCAACTCCCTCCCTCGCGATTCATTCCTTCACTTTTTCGTTTCTTCATCTCTTCCATCACCCACTTCCCTCACACTCAGTCACCTTTTCGCCAGACATTCTAACCCCTCTTCGCCCTTTCCCACCCTTCCCCTATCCAACACCTTTCTCTCTCCGTTTCTCCCTTCCCCCCTCCCACACTCAGGTAAATCGCTCTATAATCTGAAATCTGAGGTACTGCAATTATTGATAGTTTATTTATGGGGTTTATACACTTTGCTGATCTGGGACGTTGCCATGTGTCTGTGAAGGGAAGGGAGGAGAAGGAAGGAAGGGGAGGAAGAGAAGGGGGAGGAAGCATGAGGAAGGGAGGAAAGGGGAGGGGAAAGAAGGGTAAGAAAGGGAGGGGAAGGGAAGGAGGGAAGGGAAGGGAGGGGAGGGGGGGGGAGGGAGAGGGAGACTGAGGAAGGAAAGGGAGGGGAGCGGAGGGAGACTCAAGGGAAGGAAATGAGAGAGAAAGAAGGGAAGAGGTTGATATTTGAGGAAAGAAAGAATTAGGGAAAGAAAACGGAGGACCAAGAGAGGCTAAAAAAAAAAATCAAAGTGGTATTGAAAGGAGTGGAAATGACAGAAGGAAGATTTGAAGATCAAATGAAGAGCGTAGGAGACAGGGAAGGAGAAGGGAGAGGAGTGGGATACAGAGGAGAGGGAGCGACGAGAGGGGAGAGTGTGAATCAAGGAAGGATAGGGATACTATAGGTGGCGTCACACTGGACCGTTTTTCGCTCCTTGTTTGCCGAGCGCCGAGCATTTGCTGGCGAGCAAATGAACAGTATCTTCACACTCAACAGCTCAACCGTTTGCTGAGCAACGAGCATAATCACCAGCAGCGGCCTAAAGTAAGTGAACAAAGCTAGAAATGGCGCCAACCGCCTTTGATATACGGACTGTCGCAAAATGTGCAGCTGTTACAGCAGTTTTAGGTATTCTCCAGGAACTGGAGAAAAACGAAAAACTTGTGTAGGTTCGATCATGGCTGAGAAGAAGAGATTCAAAAGGAATAGTTCGTTGATATGGTCCCAAAACATTGGATATCCCCTCACTTTTTCCAGTAATGAATATATAATGAAGGAATTCCACATTATACCTTGAGAGGGACACTTCAGGGAAGGCTTCCGATGAGTACTTAGAGGAGGGCGGCTATTTTTCTTGTTTACATCCGGACCACTTGCTGCTCGCGTGACGAGTTGCTCTCCGCCCATCCGGGGAACACCAGCCACCAGCCGTTGTTTGCGAGAATGCCTTTCTGGCCAGCAAATGCTCGGCGTTCGGCAAACCACGAACGGAAAACGGTCCAATGTGACACCAGCTTAAGCAATGGGGAGTGGAAGAAGAGTCGGAGAGGAAAAGGAAGAGGTGTGAAAGGCAGGGAGGGTAAAAAAGAGACGTGAGATTCAAGGGCTGGGATGGGAGTGGGTGGAGAATAAAAGAGGAAAAAGGAAGAGGGGAGAGTCAGAGGAGGGGAAGAGGGGAAGTAAGAGAAAGGGAGAAAAAGGGAGGGGAGAGAGTCAACGAAGGGAAACGGAAGAGGAAAACGGGCTTGGCGAAAGGAAGGAAAAGAAGAGAAGGGTGGAGTGAGGGGAAAAGAGAAAGCGGTGATTAAGGACGATAATGAAAGAGAGAGAGGGGGGGGGAGAGAACAGAGGATGTATTAATCAAACTTATTGGCTTTCCGCTTGAGTGCCATTCTGTTATGTGATGGTGTAGAAGAGGAGGTAAAAGGGAGAGGAGAAAGGATGAATTAGGGAAGGAAGGAAGAAGGAGGGAAGGATGAAAGAAAGGAAAGAGGAAGGGAGAGAAAGGAAAGGAAAGGAGCAGGGGTTAAGGGAAAATGGCGGTGCTTATGATAAAGTTTTACATTCTGTCTAAGCTGAAATCATAACCAAGTGATACTTCTGAGAACAGGTAGTATTGGTAATAGATGTAACCCCAGGCTCGTCTAAATGTGAACCCAGTTGACTGCAGGATGAAGTTGCCCTCATCCTGCATCCATCATCCCCCTTCCAGGGGGATAGGAAGGTAGAAGAGGGACGTTTGCATAACTGGTCAGTGGAGTCGAGCGGTTATATTAGCCCCCCCTTTAGGAGCGTCCCTTTCCAGGACTAAAACAAGTAAACCAGTACAAAATACCTTCAGTGTTGACATCAAGGGATGTAACATCGGAACTCACGAGTGGGCCAATAGGGAGATACAGTGCAAAAAGTAATATTGGAGCAAAATGTTTGTTAAAAATGGAACTCGGTGATTGCATATCTCCACCGAGATTCTAAAGTTTAAGCTTCAAGAGGCTGAGTTTGACCTTGATCTCTTGACAAGGGTTTACGGTGATATGCAGGACAAAACCGAGGGGCTTTCTTCAAAGAGCTTTATGGTCTTCATCACCTGTCTTCATTGTAATTAATTCGTGGTATATAAATAATCTAGTAGTTTTAATGATTTTAATGACCTTGACCTTGACTTTACTTTTACCGTCACCTTACCGTGACCTTGCCCTTGACCTTAACATTATTTTTACCTTGACTTTATCTTGACTTTACTTTTATGCTTACCTTGACCTTACTTTGACCTTGGCCTACAGCTTTTTTTACCCATATTTAATCTCTTGTTCCGGTGAAGGTTTTTGATCACTACTCCAGAGTTGATGCCGTTATAATTAGTACTTCAAATAGTGTATTACACGGTCTTCCAACCTACGACGGTTCTGTTTAGCTGGGGGAGATTACTTATGGCAGAGGTGTTGATGGAGGATGTATACAAGACCTTCAGTTCCAAAAGTCTCCCCTGAGCTCAAGAAAATCGGCAATAGATGGCAAGAATATCAGGAAACGCTCTCGATTTCTAGAGGTTAGTAGTTGTAGTACTAGTAATAGTAGTAGTAAATTATTGCGTAGTATAGTAGCAGCAGCAGCAGCAGTAGTAGATGAAGCAGTAGCAGTAGTGGCAGTAATAGTAGTAGTATATTATAGTATAGTGTGGTAACAGAGCAGCAGCAGCAGCAGCAGTAGTAGATGTAGCAGTGGTAGTAGTGGCAGTAATAGTAGTTGTATATTATAGTATAGTGTGGTAACAGAGCAGCAGCAGGAGTAGTAGTAATAGTAGTAAGCCACGACTCATTTGAATGTGAACCCAGTGGACTGCAGGCTAAAGTAAAGCTTTTCCAGCAGTCCACCATCCTCCTCTCGGTGGACAGGAAGGGAACTGAGGGACGTTTGTATGTCCAGACAGCAGAGCCACCCGGTCAAATCGGTGCCATGAAGTGAAGGCGTCCCTCTCCAGCACCATTCCTAGCGTTAAAGCGTTGATATAGAGCAAAAAGCATGTATACCTTCTGTCCTTGTTTTTGGATTTCTTCATGTGAAAATATGCAGTAAGAGTAAACTGAAAAATATGTTATCAGATTCACGGGATATAATTATTGTAAATCAAGTACAAGATGAATGTACACTCTCTTCGCTTCCTCTTATTCTGTAGATATGAACCATGAACTAGAGGCATGTCTTATGCCTTCTTTTGTTCTTTTTTTTTCTCTCGTACAAAAAAGACCAAAATATCGGAGCATATGTAGTGTCTCATCTTGTTCGTGTCCCTTTCCTGTTGCAGGAAATATTAACAGAGAAATAAAAATACTCTTGCTTTCAATCTTCCAGAAATATGAACCTAGAATAAAATGCACGTATGCTCCCTTACTCTTTTGATCTCACTCTTCTTCTTCTGGAAATATAAACCAACAACAAAATGCACGTATACCACATTACCTTTATGTTCTAAATCTCCCTTTCCTAAAACCATGAACGAAGATCATGAAGCATAAATAGTCTCTTCCCTCATTTTCCGTGTCCTTCCCCTCCTCCTGAATGTATTGTAAAAATCAAGAATAAAAAAAAACACTCATACCCTGATTCCTTTTTAATATCAGCCTTCTTCTCCATCGAAAAACATAAACCAAGAACGAGAAACAATTATATTACTCTTCTTCTCAGTTTCCTTCATCTCCTGAAAATATGAAATGGGAACAAATACCACGTATACTCTCTTCCTACTTTCTTGATCTTTCTCTGCTCCTAAAAATGCAGACCTAGAACAAGAATTATGTGTACACCATCTTTTCTTATCCGCAGTCTCCTCTTCCTCCAAGTATGAACCAGTAACATAAACGCGTATATTCTCACTTTCCTTTTTGATGTCTGTCATCTCCTCCTCCTCCTCGTAGGGCTTCACGTACCCAGATTTGAGGAGTAATTTCATCTTTTCACGGCAAAACTTCTGTCACTGAGAAGAAAAATGTGTTCCGCTTATTTTATTCATTCATGTGTATCGCGAACACAGTGAATCTCTCTCTCTCTCCCTCTCTCCCTCTCCCTCCCTCCCTACCCCTTTACCCCGCGACACAGATCCCAGCACATGAAACAAAACCCACCACATGAGACAAAAGCCTTAATACATATGTATGCTTTTTAAGCGAGTGTGTGTGTGTGTGTGTGTGTGTGTGTGTGTGTGTGTGTGTGTGTGTGTGTGTATGTGTGTGTGTGTGTTTTGCTTAGATTTCATTTCGTTTTCACTTTTCACTTTTCTAATGCTTACCCCTCTTACCCCGCGACAGCAGAGCCCTGACCCACGAGACGTCAACCGTATTGAGTATCACTGGACACGAAAGAAGCGGTTGGTGTTGCTGCCCCGGCGAATTACTAGGGGATTTATTTCAAGGGAACCCCAGGAAATCCGGATTCCCAGGAAAGGTTTCACAGTGAATGGAGGTGAGGTATGTCCTCACCTCTTCCTTCACCTTCTCTCCCGCCACTCCTTTCTATTTTTCTTTCCCTCTCATTTTCCCTCTCTTTCCCTTTGTCTCCATCTGTTTCCTTCTCTTCTTTCCCCCTTTTTTCCTTCCCTTATTCTCCCCCCCCCCTTTCTTCTTCCTCTCTCCTCTCCACTTTCCTTTCCTTTTTCTTACTCTCTCTTTTCTTCTCCCTGTTTCCCCTTCTCTTTCCCTCCGCTACACCATTGCCCTCCAATCCTGCCCTCATCCTTCACACCTTTCTCCTCTTTTCTTCTCTGCATCCTTTCTCACCTCCTTTTCCCTCTCTCTTTTTTCTCTTTGTCTCCCTCCCTTCACCTTCTCTTCGTTTCTGTCATTCCATTCCTTCCCTCTCTCATGCTTCCTTTTTTCCCCTTCCCCCTCTTCTTCTGACCCCTCTCTCCTTTATTCTCTCACTCAGCCTCCTCCCATATTCCTATCTTCTCACTTTCTACCTCATTTCTCTTTTTCCCCTCTTCTACTTCCCTCATCATTCCTCTCTTCCCCAGCCACTTCTCTCTCCTTACTCCTCATTTTTTCCTCTTACCCCTCGCCTTCCTTCCTCTCTCATATCCCTGTCTCATCTCTTCACCCCTGCTTCATCTATTTCCCTCCTCCACCCTCACTTCGTCCTGTTCTTCTATTCCCGCACAGCACACTCTCCCTGTCCCTTCCTTTCAGTCTCTCTGTCGATCCCAAAGGAGTTACCCCAATCCACATTTTTTTCTCTCTCTTCGCTCACACGAAACGCCATATTTTTGCTTTTCTTCACTCCCTTTTCTCTCATCCTGTGTTTGTGACTACCTTCCTTTTTTTTCTTTTGTTTCCTCCCCCGAAATTTTGCTTATTTCATTTTTCATTTTCGGAAACTTAAATTAATACCTATCGACTGAACGAGTCAATAAGGCAATCAGCTGTGACAAGTTCTACCCATCCCTTAGAAACGAACAGCAAGAGTCGATGTTACCTCCCGGTCCCTAACTTTAACGCTGGGTGAACGGGAACAAGGGAAAGACCAACTTTGTCAACTAACCTGACCAGCCCTATAATCGAAATTAGAGTTTTTCCAGTATTGATCCTGACTCGCTATATAGTGCACCACTAAGTCCCCTCCCCCCATACTCGATGAATGTCAGTCTATTTACATTATCTTTGGTGCTGGTGAGGGGCCCTTTCACTTGGTGGCACCTACATGACCAGATTTTTTATTTATTTATTTATTTATTTTTTTAATGCAAGGAAGAAGGAACCAAAGGGCAGGGCCCGCATACTGTTCCTTCCAAAAAAAAGCAAAAAGAATACAAAAGAGAGCCAAATTCAAGATCCGTTTATTTCGAGATGCCTGGACACACTGCGTTTGAAAGATTGGAGATCATAGGAAGTAGGAAATACAGACAGAGGAAGACAGTTCCAGAGTTGACCAGTTGCATAAATGAAGGACTGGGAGTGACGGTTAACTCTTGCATTAGAGAGCTGGACAGAAAAGAGATGAGAGTTTGTTGCTAGACGGGTACTACGTGCCCGTCGTAGAGGTGGAGGGATGCAAGCAGACAGTTCAGAGGAACAGTGACCGTTGAAGTAGCGATAGAAGAGAGATAAAGATGCAACAGTGCGGCGAAGAGACAAAGGTTGAAGGGAATCAGTAAGAGGAGGAGAGTTAATGACACGAAAAGCCTTTGACTCCACCCTATTGAGAAGAGCTGCATGTGGAGAGCCTCCCCACACATGAGAGTTGTACTCCATACACGGGCAAATAAAACCCGTGTACAAGGTCAACAACTGTGCAGGGGTAAAGAAAGTTCGGAATCGGCTTAGCACACCTAATCTCTTGGAAGCAGATTTCACAAGAGATGTAATATGTTCTTTCCAAGACAAATCCCGAGAGAATGAAACCCCAAGCATGTTCAAGGATGATGCTGGAGAGAACTGGACACTATTAAACATCAGTGTGTAATCCTGAGGAAGATTTTGTCTGGTTGATAAGTGTAAGAACTGAGTTTTTGATGCATTAAAAATAACAAGATTATTTTTACCCCAGTCAGAGATACGAGCCAAGTCAGACATTAGGTGTGCCATAGCCTCATCCCTTTTTTGTTGAAGTAACTGCTGAGATGGACGTTGCGGAAACCGAATGGAAAGGTGAACGGTGGAATCATCAGCATATGAGTGGATAGGGTTAGATGTACAGCTTAGAAGGTCATTGATGAATAAAAGGAAGAGAGTTGGTGATAGGACAGAGCCCTGAGGAACACCATTGTTGATAGGTCTAGGAGAAGAACGATGGCCGTCTACAACAGCGGCTATAGAACAACCAGAAAGGAAGCTAGAGATGAAGGCACAGATAGAAGGATAGAAACCGTAGGAGGGCAGTTGGGAAATTAAAAATTTATGCCAGACTCGATCGAAAGCCTTTGAGATGTCAAGTGCAATGGCAAAGCTTTCGCCAAAGTCCAGAATGGAGGATGACCAGGATTCTGAAAGGTAGGTGAGAAGATCGCCAGCGGAGCGTCCTTGACGGAACCCATACTGACGATCAGAAAGAAGGTTGTGACAGGAAAGATGCTTTAAAATTTTTCTGTTAAGAATTGACTCGAAAACTATTGAGACACAGGATGTTAAAGCAATTGGACGATAGTTAGAGGGTTGGGAATGGTCACCCTTCTTTGGGACTGGCTGAATGAGAGCAAACTTCCAGCAAGAAGGAAAGGTACAAGTTGATAGACAAAGGCGAAAGAGTTTACCTAGGTAGGGTGTAAGCACAGAAACACAGTTTTTGAGGACAACAGGAGGGACTCCATCAGGCCCATATGCCTTGTTAGTATTGAGGCCAGTGATGGCAGAAAATACATCAGCTGAAGAAATTTTAATGTCAGTCAAGAGGAAGTCAGAGGGGGAAAGTGATGGAGGAATAGCACCGGAATCTTCTAAGGAGGAATTGGAGGAGAAAGTCTGAGTGAAGAGATCTGTTTTCTCAGTAGGAGAAATAGCTACAGAGCCTCAGAGTAGAAAAGAGGAGGGAAGGATGATGAGGTAAATTTGTTAGAAAGGTTTTTGGCAAGGTGCCAGATGGTGGAACTGCATGGAAATACAAACGTCCCTCAGTCTCCTCTCTATTCACCATTAGGAGGATCAACTATGAAACGTCAGTTTCATTCTGCAGTCCACCGAGGTCACGTTTCATATGAACCTGCGGCTATTCCTACTACTACTACTACAACTACTACTACGGATCTTTTCTAGCGGAGCTCTCTCTCTCTCACTCACTCTCTCTCTCTCTCTCTCTCTCTCTCTCTCTCTCTCTCTCTCTCTCTCTCTCTCTCTCTCACACACACACACACACACACACACAGACACACGGCCACACACAGGGCAGCAAAGGAGAATCAACGGAGCGAAAAACATAAACAATGAATCTTGAATGGCTTCCCTCCCTCCATCCCAGCCCCAGCTTCAACAAATTGCAGATACTCCCCTCCTCCGGCCTGCTGTACATCTCACACGGTTGCCTGCCGTCAGCATGAGGGGCACAAAGGAGCTATTCCAAACCGGTGAAGAGTAATTACTCAATAGCTGATGAGAAGTTGTAATCAGAATGGAGTTTTCATTGGACTAATAACCAAGGAAACTAGTTCCTACCTCGTAAGTATGACTCATCGAATTCGACGCAACCACTACTTTGGCCCAGTTCCCTCATGTGAAGAGAAACAGAATATAGTATTATTCCCGGCAAAATGAAGGTCACAGAGGAATTATTCTAGAGTGAAACAACGGAACTATTATAAAGGGGCACAAAGGAGCTATTATAAAGGGGCACAGAGGAGCTATTATAAAGAGGCACAGAGGAGCTATTATAAAGGGGCACAGAGGAGCTATTATAAAGAGGCACAGAGGAGCTTTTATAAAGAGGCACAGAGGAGCTATTATAAAGAGGCACAAAGGAGCTATTATAAAGGGGCACAGAGGAGCTATTATAAAGAGGCACAAAGGAGCTATTATAAAGAGGCACAGAGGAGCTATTATAAAGAGGCACAGAAGAACTATTATAAAGGGGCACAGAGGAACTATTATAAAGGGGCACAGAGGAGCTATTATAAAGGGGCACAGAGGAACTATTATAAAGGGGCACAGAGGAGCTATTATAAAGAGGCACAGAGGAACTATTATAAAGGGGCACAGAGGAGCTATTATAAAGGGACACAAAGGAGCTATTATAAAGGGGCACAGAAGAGCTATTATAAAGAAGCACAGAGGGGCTATTATAAAGAAGCACAGAGGGGCTATTATAAAGAGGTACAGAGGAGCTATTATAAAGGGGCACAGAGGGGCTATTATAAAGAGGCACAGAGGAGCTATTATAAAGAGGCACAGAGGAGCTATTATAAAGAGGCACAGAGGGGCTATCATAAAGAGGCACAGAGGAACTATTATAAAGGGGAACAGAGGGGCTATTATAAAGAGATACAGATGAGCTATTGTAGAGGGGCACAGAGGAGCTATTATAAAGAGGCACAGAGGAGCTATTATAGAGGGGCACAGAGGAGCTATTATGGAGGGAAACAGAGCAGCTATTATAATGGGGCCCTAAGGTGCTCCAATAAAGGGGTACAAAGAGGCTATTATAAAGAGACAAAGAAGAGTAGTCAAATAGGGGCATAGAGCTATCAAAAAGGGCACAAAGGATCTCTAATAACGGGACGAAGAAGAGCAGTCATATAGGGGAATAGAGCTATTCAAGAGGGGCACAAAAGAGCTCTAATAAAGGAGCACTAATGAACTATTATAAATGGGCACAGAGAAGCAGTTATATAGGGGATCAGAGCTATTAAAAAGTGGCACAGTGGAGCTGTTATATTGGTCTATAGAGGAGCTATATAGAGAGACAAGGAGAAGCTATTATAGACAGGCACAGAGGAGGTATTATAAAGGGGTGGGGCACATAGGATTTACACTAGTATTATTTTGAACACGTACAACCTACTCAACGACCATCTCAGGAACAACGCTGATGAGATAATTAAAAACATAATGGAAAAAATACGCCCAACCAAGAACCTGGAGCTGTACAACAACGTACCTCAGTAACTCATTTACAACAACCAGCCCATCTCCACTGACCGGGCTAATGTAAGGCTCGGCCTCCACTATAGGTGGAGGAAATCTAAAAAACAAAGAAAGAAAGAATTCAACAGAGGCTTTATATGCAGCTTGATTCACAGCGCCGTGGACTGTTTAGATGCAATAATTACTTCGCCCACACAGAGTCCGACGAGGTATTGTTTTTAGTCGAGTTTGTTTATTTGTTAGCAACATTACAGATAAACGCCTGAATGAAATTACAAGAAACTTTTAGGATATATGGGCACTCGTCCCCATGAAAGTGATAAAATTTTGGAGGTAATAGAGTGACCCTGAAAGGTCAAAATCAAGGTCAGGGTTTTTCAGAGGGCTATAACGGTTGAAGATAGAGATATTTGCTTCTACAAACATACATGAACTCATAACAAAGGCTTTCATTTGGCACCAAGACCTTTGACCTTAAATGGATATTCAGGGGTTCATAACTCGAAACTGACTGAAGACAGAGAAATATTAACTGTCATCAACATATAGGAGCTCCCATATGGGTTTTTAATTGGCACCTTGACATTTGACCATAAGCGACCTTGAAAGGTCAAACTCAGGGTCACGAATATTCAGTGGGGTATAACTCGAAACTCTTTAAAGATAGAGATATTTACTACCACCAAGATAAAGGAATTCTAATATGAGCTCTCATTTGGCAGTATGACCTTTGACTTTGAGCGACCTTGAAAGGTCAAGTACCAGTTCAAGGCTTTTCAGAGGGTGTAACTTGAATACATTTGCACCATTACCTTAGAGTTTAATTGTGCACTGACACTAAATGGCAGAAACGAGTCAGTATTTAACAGCAATGAAAAAAACAGCTGTCAGGTGAGGTTTGTTATGCTTAGCATCACTTGTTATATATGGAAATGAAGAGGCTCCAAGTCGGGTTGAAGCTGTTGTAAATTGTCTCTAAAAGACATTTGCTGCGTGAAGTTTGTCTAAATCGATTCCAGTCTGCTGGAAACTTCTCTGTAAACAGCATTTACAGCATGAAGAGTGTTCAAGTAGGGCGAGACTGTTGTGTCTCATCATTAAACATTTCTTTTTATGAACCAGCTTCTTCCACACCTTATGAGCAATGCTGATATTATTATTACAGAGGAAAAATACGACCCTGAACATAACTTTTACATAATACCGGTGACTTGTTACATTTTCTTAATGCACCCAACAGTTGGAAAAGTTCTCCGGTCTCCGGGTCATTCAGAGTAGGAAACAGTGGTGAAATCACGTGTAGAAATCTGTGAGATATTTATGTATATGGGAAAAGCACAAGACAAACAAGCAGAGACTACGGAGGGAATTACATACGAAGATGAA
>JAGKTI010010077.1:0-14234 GCA_018397915.1 Birgus latro
TATGCTACCAGTATTCCATAAATACTTTAAATTTCTGATTCAATAAATTACCCTTATCATCCTAATCCACTATGTGGAAGGAAGACATAGGGCATGGCCTTTTTATTTCTCTGTGGGCTTGAATCAAAGGAGAAGGGATGTCTTTGGTATAAAAGTCCTCTCTCTACTCCCTCAGCTGTAATGAGAATGCTTGCACCACAAATGTTAGGCTTAGGGTTGCTGCTTCCCAGTGCAGTCAATACAGTATAGACATACAGTATCTGGGTACTGTATGAATTTGGTTGAGGTGGGGCTGGAGCTAGCTCTGTGGCTGGAGTGAGGAGTGGTTGGAGGAAGTTCAGGGAGCTGTTGCCTCTCCTGGCATTGAGAGGGCTCTCCCTCCATGCTAAGGAATCTTTGTATGTAGCATGTGTTAGGAGTGTAATGCTATATGGTAGTGAGACCTGGGCAGTAAAGGAAGAGGTTATTCGCAGGCTCAAACATGCAGAAATGACAATGATTAGGTGGATGTGCAGTGTGTCCTTGAGTGCGAGGCCTGGGAGGGCTAGGTTTATGATGGAAGAGTTGAGAGGTAGGATGGGACTGGAGTGTATTGGTGTTGTGATGAGGAGAGGTAGATTGAGATGGTTTGGGCATATGGAGTGAATGGGGGATGATAATTGGGTGCAGCTAATGAGAAGTGTTAGCATTAGGGATGGTGTTGTGAGAAGCAGACAACAAAAGACCTGGGACAAGGTCGTTGAGTGTGACGTCAGAGATGAGGGACTGAATGAGAAAGCTGCCAGAGATCCAGCATCTTGGAGAGCTGTCATTAGGTGGCCAAGACCAACGCATGCAGGCATGTTGGAGCCTTTAAAAAGATTATGTGAAACGAAGTAAGATTTGTCTCCATATAAAGAGATTTTTAATAATATACTTCAGTAATCCATCACGCAGCTGCTGTGAAAAGTATAGTCAATTCTAACTTCCCTGATTCTGTGATATATGTATATGTATGTACAGTATACCTTTGTAAATATTTGTCACAACAAAGTGAGAGCATAATGGATTTAACCATGCTCCTAAACAGAATTTTAAGGGTCAGCAGCAATTTGGATAAAAATGGAACATCTGTATTTATGTCAAGAGTGTGATAAGTATGGTGACAGTGTGGCATCAGAAAGCTAGGTAGTAATTTTAAAGCTGTGGAATTTTGCCAAATTAATAATCATAGTGTAACAGTGGTACCGTACCTTGCTGATGGCAGGAAATTCTATCCATTTGGTTTTATTCAGCATAGGAAATATCCTCATGCTGAAGGGGTTAACTCTTTACTTGCAATGATCTATCTATCTATTGCCAGACGCTATAATCTCGTAAGGGGTGGCCATTTGACTTTGTGTTATTTATTTTACGGGGAGGGGCACTAACCCTCCACCAACCCACTTGTTGACACGTAGGGAGCACGTATGGTTTGGTTATATGGTTACCACCCAGCGTTGTAAATGGTTTCTTGGCTTACAGGAAACCATTTGGCTTGTCACTCAATGTAATGCCACCTGTAAAGGAAAGAAAAGCAGTAAGAAGTGACAGGAAATATAGGAGAAATAGGAAGAAAGGAGGGCAGGCACAGAAAAAGAATGATAAAGGCTAAGGAAGAAGTAGGCAGCACTTCATCAAGTGAGTGGATGATGGTCGCTAACACCTTGCAATGAATATCCCATTATTAAATAAACATCTGGTAGTAATCAGAATAAAATAATAAAGTGCATTGGTTGCCTGAAAATAGATTAAGCAAGACAGTTTTAACTTTACCAACTAAAACTTTCCCCATGTTGGATAAAAACATCTAGCAGTTACTGGAATATATTCCTAAACTTCACCCATAGAGTGAAAGATGTTGATGTACATTGCAGTCAGATCATTCAGAAAAATAAACATAATTCCTTCAGTCAGTCAAAATGAGGACATAATTTCTTTTTTTGCCATAGAACAACTTAAAGTTTTCATTTGATCAGAAGTTTAACCAAGGTCCAAATATAGCAAACTAATTATCAGGGGCTCTCCACTAATATAGCTCTTCATATTACTTAATAACTGTTATTGGAATTGAGCTGCATTTTTGTGAGGCTTTTGGACTGGTTTGACCAGTCCCATGGCTGTTCTGGTGAGATAGTTTCAAACAAATTAGACTGACTGGGATTGATCTAAAGTGCCCCCAAATCTGGCCAGGGTTTACCCAGTCCTGCATACAAAAGGATAAAAAGGATGCGTGGTAACACTGGGCAAGAAAGATAGCCATAAGCATCGTGTGCCATGAGGTAAACAGCTGTTTTGGCATTGATGGTGGATGAAAGTAAAAGATGAATATTTTTAAAAATCAAATTTTGCACAAATAGCAGCCAACATAGACATGGAATAGTGATATAAATGTTGATTCTACTTGAAATTAACACTTTTTAAAATCTGAATTTAAAAAATAAACTAGTATGGCTGTTTCATTGAGATAATAATGTCTGGAGAGAGAGGCAATGTTTGTGAATCTCCATGGATTATCATAAGGTAATGATGGCACTTACAACTATTTCCCAATAATTATTCCTTATGGATGATTACTACAACTTTTGCCTCCAGTTATTACAGTTCTGTTTTCACTTCATGGCTTAATAACAGCCTATTATTATGATTCTAATGGTGACACACTGGTGAGTTGTTACATTTTTTCTTTTTTTACGACATAGAAACAACCACTCTGTATGCTAATAACAATGATATTTATAGCTAAATTGATTTATAATCATCCCAGTCTTTGTTGACATAACTCAGCTGATTCCATCATGGCTCTGCCCACTCAGTCCTCCAGTCTGTAGGTGCAGCATTAATGTTGGTACTGGTCTAAAATTCATTTATACAGCAAGCAACTAGTAAGTTCAGAAAGCATAGACCAGTCTCAATTGGTCTAAAAAAGTCTCATGAAAACATGGCTTTAGTATCCCTTAAGTTGAGCCATAGTTTAGTATCCAGTATAACATTAGTACTGAGCCCTAAGGCAGTGTCAGAAATTAGAATAATATTCCTGGTGTATGATGATCTAGCACTCAAAATTGATAAAATGGTAGAAACCATGAAGCTGCTTGCAACACAGCATGTTGAGGTTGCTGTGTTCATACAGCAATAGATGGGTGACAGATAGGAGCAGGATCTGGCCCCTGTTCCTTTCACCTTTTAGTCACCTCGTAAACATGTAGGGAAGAAGTAGGTAGTATTCTTTATCTCCTTACCTGCAGGTATAAAACAATCGCCATCCCAGGTGTTCTCATGAAAGCCATCGTGATAATAAGCACTTGGGAAGGAATGCTGTTAATACATCATCATCATCATGTTTATCATGGACACAGGGTGAGGATTCATTTGATACAGATAATAAGTTTTACCTTCCATTGTATAACATGTAGCATGGTATAATCGAGTACTGTAAAGGAAACCTTAGTTCTATTCCTCAGCACTGTGCACTGTATGTATAACAGCTGCTGTTGTTATGGTAAAATATAGATGCAATAAATTTATAGATTACTGTATACAGTATATTCCATGGAAAGTAACTCCCTCCCCGTTTCCTTGCTCGTTGTTGTTGTGGGGGGGCTTCGGAGATATTGATTGGAACCTGATGTGTGGGGGAGCCATAGTGGGGATACATTAATGAACCCCATGGTGTGTGGAAGTTTGTTTGCTAGGTGGATACTGTACTTGCGTCTCCACTCTGCTCTGCTCTCTTCCCTCTCCTTGGGTCCCTGTTGCTGCCTCAACTAATTTTGTAAAGTTCTTCTCTTTTAATGTTGCTTCTTCCTTCCTTTTCTCTTATCCTCTCTATCCTATCTTTGGCTTTAAACAGAGTTGAATTTTCCACATTCTTCAAAGTTCTCATCAATGATCTTTAGTAAGTTGCAACAGGAAGGATTAAGGTGCACCTGTGGGCTATTGATCTGGCCAATTGTATGGATCATGGTGGTTCAGCACCACCCCAGCGTGTGGACCTCTGCGGAGGTAGACGTCTGCAGGGGTGGAACTGCTGTTGGGCTGCAGCTTTCAGATCTGTGGGTGCTGTTGCTTAGTGGTAGGACTCTTGGCCAATAGCCGATGGCCCATCATTGCGCTGGAAGACTTTGCTGTCCCACATGGTGTTCCTATTCCTTCTTGGGTAGGGTAGAGAGTGCATGCTTGCAGCTTGATCCCTACTTGGGTCATTGATTGGGCCTTTGGACTCTGGGTTCTGCGCAAATAATTCTTTCTTTTCAACAGTCATGGTGAACCTTTTCCTTCCCAGAGGAAATCATGGAAATTGTTTCTGGTTTCCCCTCCCCCAGTTCTGTTGTTTTTTTTTACCTCGGTGGTGACCCCGGCTTCTCTTCCTGGTACTTCTCTGGCTCTTTCCTTTGTTTCTCTGCCTGTTTCATCTTGCATAACTACACCATCTCCTGCCTCACAGTCCCTTCCATGTACAACTCTATCTACCTTTTCATCATCTATAGTAACTTTTGAACTTCATCTGCCTCCGCCCCCTCCTCCATCTACACGTCCTGTTTCTTTGGCCATCGTCATGCTGTCTTCCGACTCACTAATCCTGCCTTGACCTCCATTCTTTTTTGGAATCCAGACCTGGTCTCAATACATCAGTTTCCAAACAGATGACCTCTCATTTCATCTTTCTCTTTTACAGTAGGTAGGCTCCAACAGTACATTTTCTGTATGACCCTATGGCTCTTGACTCCTCAGAGTACATGATGCAGCTCAAGCAGAGAATGCCAGATCATTGGTTGACCCATCAAGCAATCCAGTCCCTATCTTTCCAGATATACAATTGAATTCAGCAACAGGCACTGTGCAACTTCCCTCTTTCATGTCTTTTGGAAATAGAAGCTTCACTGACTGTGCAAAAGACATCAGACTCATTCTCTCCAAACAAAGTCACCATATCCTGTCAGTTCAGTGCTACACAATCCATCCTCAAGGATGCCACCAACAACCAGATAATATTGATAAAGTAGTATTTCAATCCCAAGATCTTCCCTCATCCATTATTATTGGAGGCACAGTCCTCACTGTCAAAGAATATGTTCCTCCCCCTCATCAATGCACATCCTGCTGGCGTTTTGGCCATCCAGCGAAGTACTGCCAGTCACAGACTGTTTTCCCCAACTACTCGCAAGCAGGGCACCCAGTGTCCACTTGTGTATTGACCTTCCAGTCCTGCCAGAACTGTGGGGGCATCATACAGCCTTCTGTAGAAAATGCCCTACTTATATTTTTGAAGTCGAAATGTCCCATATTTGGTGAAAAACAGGGCTTACCCTCCGAGAAGCCCTTTGACAAGCATGTTGCTCGGGACGCTCCCGTGGCATCTCATATGCACGCGTGGCCCGACCCACTCCTATATCATAGGTTTCAAGCTCATCTGCTGTCACTACTTCTGCACCTCTCTCATATTCTTTTGCTACTCTTCCCTCTCTTCTTGATTCCTCTTCTTCCTTTCCCTCTCTTGTTAGTTCTGCTCCATCTACCTCACCTCCTTCCCGTGCAGTATATTCTCGTTCTCCTTCTTCACCTTTTTCTCTCCGAGCTAACAAACGTAAACGTTCTGTTGTATCCTTTCCATCTCATATTCCTGATCTCTCCCCTCCTTCCTCTCCTGCCCAGCCTATCCAGTGTTCCCCCTCCTTCTAACAGCAGTGCTATAATGCTATGTTACCAACTAGCACTCGGCTTTCATCCTCTCCTATAGAAGCAGAATCCCTGCAAAGTATCATCAGTTATCTTCAACGTACCTCTTCCTTGCCTACCCTTGTCACTGCGGAAATACATTCCCCCCCCCTTCTCCACTCCTTCCCGCTTCCATTCCTTCTACCTCTCCTGAACCTTCCCCTTCCATTCTCTCTACCTCTGCTGCACCTCTTCTGCCCCTCTCTTCTGTTTCCCACTCTTCCTCTATTCAACCAGCTGCCTCCTGCATGATCACTACTCCCTGTCTTCACTGATCTCTTCCATTCATGATTTACTTATGCCTCCTGGATACTCTCTCCCTCAACACCATAAACAGTCTCTGCGCTCCTCCCACACCTGATCCTCCATAGTCATAGCACTCCTTCAGTGGAAAATTAGAGGCTTCTGTACCCATCATACGGACCTTTGCTTTCTTATTTCCTCCCATAATCCTTTTTATCTTTCTTCAAGAAATTTTTCCTCATATATCCATGGTTCCTATTCCTGGTTATACTTTTCTAGGATCTTTTCCTTCAAACGACACTGCCCTCCTTATCTACAGTGATGTCCCCTTTTGAACCTCTTCCTATTTTTTCTTCTATTCTTGATACTTTTGCTTATATCTTTCTCCATCTGTGAATTACTGTTATCTCTATTTCTCTCCTTCTCTCCCTCTTGATTTTCTAAGTCTTGTTCCATCATTCCCTTCCTCCTCCAATTCTTCTTGGTGACTTCCATTGCTGACATTCCCTGTGGAGCAACTCTTCGATCACCACAGGGGGATGCTTACTAGAACAGTTTCTTTCTTCTCAAGATCTTTTTATCCTTAACACTGGCATCCTTATGCTCTTTGATCTCTGTACTCATTCTCTCTCTTGTTTGGATCTGTCCCTTTGTTCACCTTCAATTTCTCTCTATTTTCACTGGCCAGTTTTAGAAGACAGTCTTTTTAGAGATCACTTCCCTGTCAAACTCTCTCTTGCCCTTTACTCTCCTCTCCCTCATCCCCCCTCCCCCCCCCATTGGCAGTTCCATGCCCCTGACTGGGAGTTATTTTCTTCCCTTACAGTGCCCCCACTTCCTCCTTTGTGTTTTTCGTCTCCACAAGATATGTTGTCCTTCTTCCTTGTCCTGGTTTTAAGTGTAGCTCTCACCACCATTCCCCCTGATACACGGCTCCTACCTGTTCACGATCTTTCTGTGTGAAACATGCCGCCTGGAAAAGTTTTTGTCGTGAATAGTCCAACTCTGATCGGATTTGCAGGCATCTCATATTTTGCTGAGCTTCTGCTGCCTTCCGTTGTACCATCCGTTAGGCTAAATGTTGTAATTGGAGAGACTATGTTTCTTCTGTTTCTGTAAATACACCTGTTGCAGCAGTTTGATTCCAACTTTGTCGATTATCAGGCAAACATATCCCACCCCAAGCCCCACTTCATCATATTGATGGCCAGTCTGTAGCTGATGCTTTCTTAGTTGCAGATGCCTTAGGTAATTATTTTAGTCTTATTAGTAGTGGCTGTCATCTCTCTCCAGAATTTCATCACCTTAAATCTGATTCTGAATCCGTACCAATTTCTTTTAAGTTGTTAGCTGAGGAAGTTCTTAATGCTCCCTTCTCTCTATGCGAATTGTAGTCTTCACTTAAATCCTGTAAAAATACAAGTGATGGACTTGATGGTGTTCATTACACTATGTTAAAACATCTCTTCCCACAAGCCACATCCTTTCTCTTGGCCTTTTATAATCAATTTGGACTGAAGGTCTCTTTCCTTCTGGTTGGTGTACAGTATAGCGATCATCCTCCTGTTTCTTAAACCTGAAACCTGGATGCCATCCTCAGGATTACTGTCCTATACCCCTGACTAGCTGTTTATGTAAACTGCTTGAACAGATGGTACATACTCAACTCATGTGGCACCTTGAATCCCATAGTCTTCTTTCCTCCTTACAGTTTGGGTATCATAGAGAAAGTGGCACCTTAGAGACTCTCTTCAAACTCAAATATTTTGTTCACTCTGATTCTTCACTCTTCCATTCAGTCATTGCCATCTTTTTTTTATTTAGAAAAGGCCTACGATATGGCATGGAGGTATCATATTCTTTGTTTTCTTCGTTCCTTAGTCTGTATGGTAACATAGATGTTTTCCTTCAAAATATTCTTTCCCTCTGAACCTTTCATGTGCCTCCAAGAGGCCACCTTTCCTGTGCCTTTAGCCAGCATGAAGATGTCACCCAAGGCTGTTTCCTTAGTACTACCCTTTTTCTTATAGCAAAAATGGCATTGTCTCTTCTCTACCCCCTTCTGTTTCAGCCTCTCTATGTGTTGATGATTTATTGCGGTCCCGTGGGACCCAGGTTCGAATCCTCGTTGTTGCAGGGAACAGTTTAAGGATTTGAATTTCATTAAATCAGGCTTTACTGAACTACCAGAAAACCAGCCGACATGTTGTAAAAATGACCCCACTAATACCAATACACCAGTCCTGTATGAGACAGCCCTAGTATGTATTCAATATGGATGGTGGGTGTTAAGCGCCGAAGTGGTGACATGTAGATTGTAGGAGGATGACTGGGCCTTGATAGCAGGCTGTGAAGCCTATGCCCAGAGTCGGACACATAAAAAAAAAAAAAAAAAAAGAAGCTATTTACGCTGCAGGTTCAGATCTGCCTCAGCTCCAATCCCTTCTTCAGTCCACCATCGATGCTGCCTCCATATGGGCTACTACTCGTGGTTTTTATTGTTCTACCTCTAAGTCCTATGCGGTGATGTTTACTCGTTCGTGAACCATACTACAGCCTTCTCTGTACTTATATAACATCCCTCTTCCCTGCAGATCCTCTACCACATTTCTTTGTCTCACATATGACTCTCAGTTAAATTGGAATGCACATGTTTCTTCCCTCAAGTCTTCTACCCTTCATCGTCTTTGTTTGCTGCAAACATTGTCTCATCTTTCAAGGGGCCCTGATCATGTCACACTTCATCTCCACTCTGTCGTTTTCTTTCCAGACTCTATTATGGTTGCCAAATCTGTTCTTCTGCCTCCCTCACGCTCTTTAAAAGCTAAATAGTGTACATCATACTGGCCTTTGTTTAGCTGTTGGTGTTTTTCGGTCGACTCCCACTACAAGTCTTTCTGCTGAATCAGACATTTCCCCTCTCTCTTATCATCATTCTCTTCTCACAATCAGGTCCTATAAACGTCTCCTTCAGTTTCCTGCAAATAAGTTGCTCCGTCCTCCTAGCTTTCTCTAATGCTCTTTTCACTTCTCACATCTTCTTCCATTCCCCTTGAGATCACCATCCTTCTTCAGATTATTGATTTTGCCTTTCCTCCAATTTTTCCACTATGTCCAGTTTCATTCCCACCTTGGCTTCTGCCTCCTGCTGTGGTTTGCCCTTCTTTTCTCCCTTGTTCTAAGTCTTTTCTTCCCCCAGATACTCTTTGCTCCCATTTTCTCGAACATATGTCCCATCACTCTTCTGCCACGCATGTCTATACTGACAGCTCTAAATTTTGTCATGGTGTTGGGTTTGCTGTTGTGTTCTCTGACTCCTCCTTCCAAAGTACACTTCCCTTCACTGCAAGTATCTTCACTGCAGAACTGTATGCTATTCATTTTGCTCTGAGGTCTCTTCATAGGTTCTCTTCCTCCACCTTTGTTATTATATCTGATTCTCTCAGTGCACTCACCTCCTTTCACACCATACCTTCTTCTCATCCTCTAATCACCCAAATTTAGGAGTGGCTGTTCCACCTTTTTGTTAGAAAAAAGTCATTTCACTTCTGCTTGGTTCCTAGCTGTATTACAGGTAATGAACAAGCTGACTCATTGGCACGCTTTGTGGCAACCTCCTCTAGGTTTCCCCTCTGCCCCCTTCCTGCCTTTGATTGTTTCCCTCTTCTAACCTCAATCCTCTGTGATCATTGGCAGTCCTCGTGGAACCAACGGGTTCACAACAAACTTCATAGTGTTAAGCCCTCTGTTCTTCCCTGGCACACATCAGCCCATCCCAGTCGTCAATGGGAGACTATTCTTGGGTCATACCTGCCTAATTCTTGGTCATTTGATGAGCCATGACCCTCATCCCATCTGCGGACACTGTAACTGCCCTGTGAGTATCCATCATCTTTTTCTTGATTGCCTGTCTACATTCCAACAACTTCTCGCAGCTTTCAGGTTCCTTTCCTCATCACGTCAGTCCCCACTACTTACCTAAGTGACTCACCCATTTTTCAGTATCATGACTTTTCTTACTGCACTTCACATCATACATCTATTATAATTATTTTCCCTGATCCCTTTTACTTTTGTGCCATATAGCCATATGGCTTGGTGCTAGTTCTTCATTATTTCTTCTTTCTTTCCTTCATTGGAAAGTTGTAGGCTTCTGACCTTTGGTTCTTTCCTTTTTTTCATCAAAAATGAGTTTTCTTGTGATAGTATTGTCCTTAAAAATGTAATAAAATCTCTCAAAAATTGCTGAATACTAGTGGTAATAGTGGTTTGGTTTGAGCATTGGGTGGCAAACCTGATAATGTGACCATGTATTCATCATCAAAATGGAGTACAGTACTTTATATATATGTTTTTTTTTTCCTGTTTATTTATGACTGGCCACTTGTGGGTGGTTGAAATTAGTTCTGGAATGACAAAGTGTAAATAGACTCCCAACCATTTGAAAGCTGCCCAGCACCTGAGATTCAAACAACTTTTCCCAAAGGCACAAGGACTGAAAGAAATTGGAACTGGATTTGTTTCTTTAAATTATGATGTGAAAGAGATAAAGATCTCACTGCTGGAAAGATGAAAACAGGGTTATAATGATGATGCTGACTGTTTCACTTACTGGTAGATACCAGTGGCCTACAAGTTACCATTCATAGTTTTGTCACAACTACATTTCCATCTTTCCTTGCTTTACATTTGAATGATTACTTGTTTTTAAAATGTTTTATGCAAACGGACTTTTCAGATGTGTTCTCGAGTAATGTAGGTGCTGTCGTCAAAGTGAGTTGGATAAAAATTTAAATGTATTACTTACGGTATTTACTCAAAAAGGTAAAATTGTTGCACCACTCAACCAAGGAGGTTGGTAATCCAGTTTTCCATTCATATACACTTCACTGCTGATGGTCTGTGACTGATGTGTAAAACAGATTGTTTAGCTTGCAATTTTTCCATATTCAAGTTGTTCATTCTTAGCATTTAAGGAAATACTGTAAAACAGTGCCACACTTGGTCATTACAAGAGAGGAATTTGGTCAGTGAGGGAACCATCTTGACACTGCCTATTAGAGGAGAGAGAGGCTACAACTCATCTATTCACAGTAAGTATGGAGAATTATGTAAGAAACTGCCTCTGAAATTTTGTATCATTTATGAAGGTTCCAACACGCATGCATGCTTGAGACTTGCTCACCAAAGGGCAACTCTCCATGCTACATGATCTCTGGCAGCCTCCCTATTCAGTCCCTTATCCCTGAGATCACACTCTGTGACCCCGTCCCAGGATTTTTTTTATCTGCCTCTTGCAACCCTACCCCGAGTGTTCACACTTCTCATCTTTTGAACTCAGTTATAGTCCTTCATTCTCTCAGCCTGCCCAAACCATCTCAGTCTACCCTTCCTTATCACAACACCAATACATTCAAGTCCTAGCCTTCCTCTCAACTCCTCAATCATAACCCTAGCCACCGATGCCTCACATTCAAGGACACACTGTACATCTATCTAATCACTGTCGTTTCTGTACATCTGAGTCTACAAATATCCTCTTCCTTTACTGCATAGGTCTCACTACAAACATCTTTACAGTCATGCCACATACAAAGATCCCTTAGCTTGAAGGGACAGCCCTCTCTATGTTAGGAGAGGCAACAGCTCCCTGAACTTCCTCCAACCACTCCTTATGCTGGCCACAGTACCTCACCTTCAGCACATAACATGTCCTCCAAATAACAAGACTCCCCCACACACTCAAGACTCTTTAACATAAGCAGGCCTTTCATGCTTGACCATCTCCACAAGCTCTGCCTGGCTCACCACACACACAAAATCATTATTTTGCAGCCTACCTTTGATACCACTACATCTCATTTGTACCCATTTATCACAAACACTGCTCAAGATAGAGTTACATCCCACATCTTTGTGGCAAACTGCTCATGGTCACACCATCAGCCCTAGATTTCATCACTTATGTTTTATCCACATTTACTCTCAAACCCTTGTACCCCATTCCATTTCTCCATTTCCTAAATCTCTCCCCTGCCTCCCTTTCATTCTCTGCAATCAACACCTAGCCATCAGCATAAAACATCTCCCATGGAAGTCCATTCTGAAGTCATATGAGAGAGCTTCAAGCACCATAACAAACAATAAGAAGCTTAGGACTGACCCCTAATGCATGCCAACATTCACAGAAAACTCATCTCCCAAATCCTCATTCACTCTCACCTGTGTGTAAGCACCCATTTACATTGCCATAACTAACTCTAACTGACCTGTCTTTCATCCCAAGCTTTCTCACTGCCAACTTCACCACCTCCTTAGAGACTGTCAAAGCCCATCTCCAAATTTATAAAAACAAAATACAGCTCCATTTTCTTTCCTGAAGCTGTTGGGCAACGAATTTGGCATCAGTGGTCCCTTTCCCTAATATAAACCCAAACTGCATCTTCACTCTTTCCCTTATTATACCTTTTAGGGCTTTCTCTATCACCTTCATTATTTAGGCTAAAAGTTTTATGACTCATCCTTCCCCTTGTACACATTTACAATCACATCTTCAACCAGTCATTTGGGACAACACACTCATTTATGTAACTCAGTTTATCGAATCAGTAAGTAAACCCACTCCTATATCTCCTCAAACCTTCAACATTGCAGCAGTCAACCCAGACATACCTGCCACTTTCCCCAGCTGCATCCTGCCTATTGCCCTGCTCACAGTGATAGTATCAATCAAAGGTCAAGGACCAACCAATGCATCTGCTGACTCCAAACCTTCCCTATTTCAGTCAGATTTCTCATTCAGTAGGCAGTTGTAATGCTGTCTCGAGGAGTTTTCATATCCTCACTGTTCATCACTACCTTTCATTCATTGATCTTCACACACACAGCTCACACATACAGTAGGCGCGGGAAGCGTTGACGCCATCTTAAAAAAAGAAAACATTCTTGTGGTTAGCAAGGAGAAACAAATAAATTAACACTCACCATTGAATTTAGTATTTACTGGCATTCCCCTTCACCTTTATTATCTTCTTAAGGCGCCTGGGGAGACTGATGGCGTAGTTTTGCAGAACAGACGGACTAAAACTGTTCCATAGCTGCTTGACTGCAGCCTCAAGTTTAGGCAAAGATGATGTGCCGCTTCATGTGCGCCCATAAATTCTCAATGGGATTGATATCTGGGCTGTTTCCGGGCCAATCTCGAATAAAGGGAACCTCACAGTCTGTTAGCCACTGTTTCACTGACTTTGCAACATGTGCAGGGGCAGAATCTTGCATAAATACTCTTGCCTTGGTTTTATCAAAAGAGTCACTTAAAACATCACATAAGAGCTCCAAATAATTGTTCTGGTTCACTTTTTCATTTGCAGGTAGAATTACCAACCTACCAACACCATAATATGTAAAGCAGCCCCAAGCCATGAGTGAGGCTGGGTATTTAACAAACTTGGAAGTGTACTTAGGATCCAGGGGGTCACTGCCTGGTTTGCGGTACACTCGTGATGAAGGGGTACCAGTGACAGTAAATGTTGACTCATCACTCCAAAGCACAGTTTTCCATTGCTCCTCACTCCAGGCAAGATATTTCTTACAAAAATTTACTCTCTTTTTCTTCTGAAGTGCAGTTAGCAGTGGTTTTTTACGAGCACAAAAACTCCTGTAGCCCAGATCGTCATGCAACAGCTGCTGCACACTTCTGACAGACACATCTGCCAGCAACTGTGGGTTCTTTTCTTTTAAATCCCGTGCTGTTAGCCTTGGATCCTTGCTAACTTGCCTTGAGATCAGCTGACGGGTCCTGAAGGTTGTCTTACGAGGTCTCCCAGGCTTGGGAAGTGGAGTGGGAGGAATGGCCTCCCCACTGTCCTTGAACCGCTTCACCAGTCTCTGCACTGTCCTCAGTCTAACACCATCTGATTTGCAATAAATGGGAGTTTGTGGCCAGCTTTGTATAAAGTAATCACTTCCACACGTTTGTCCTTGCTTGTGGTTACTTTAGGCATGATGAGAATGTGGTAGGTAACCAAATAACTGTGTTATTTGAGTCAAAACATGCCCTCGTGGTGCATCACACACAGAGACAATCCTCCTCCTGTGGCTGCCCAAACATTACTGAGCCTGCTCCTGTGGTGCCAAACCTATCAAGCAGGGTTGCCAGCTCCCGTTGAAAAAGCGTCAGCTCATTTCGCATCACAGGGGAGGGTAGTATTGACCCTACTTCACTTAACGCGAAAAAGAATGACGTCGGCAAAAAA
>JAGKTI010010078.1:0-29298 GCA_018397915.1 Birgus latro
ATATATATATATATATATATATATGGAGAGTGAAAGACTGACGAGGAGAGTGTGAGTGAGGCGGCGGGGGCAAGAGGGAGGGGGAGGCCGAGGATGAGATGGAGGGATGAAGTGGAGAGACATGAGAGAGGGGGGTGTGAGTTGGGAGCGGGGTAGTGAAATGGCAGGGGACAGAGCGACATGGAGGCGATTTGTTTGTGGCCACCTCGTACAGGATTGAGGCGCCTGGCAATAGATACATAGATATATATATATACAGTATATGCGTAAGTACAGTACATATATTTATTTATTTATTAGAGATGCAACAACTCAGTACCTTTTACAAAAATAAATATTTCAAATCAAATTCAACTTCCTCAGTTTCATTGTCCGTTTGGGTGAAGCACAGATACATACTCGTTTCATGTCTGTTTGTATAGTACAATGACAATGCAAAACAGCATTTATGAGAACTGGAATATAAGGTACAATTGTTTTTTGTAAATATGATACTTCAGGTATGAAACTGAAACCAACCAATCAAACGGTAGGAGTGTGCAGGTGTCACATTCACGAAAGTGGATCATCAGCTGGAAAAAAATGGAGTATAGGGGGTCTATCCTAAATCAAATCTAATAATCATAACAAGAATAAAATTAAAACTCCATTATCAGAATGATGGAGTCAGTGGTGAAGCTATGGGAGGGGGGGGTGGGGGGAAGACCTAAAACCCCCTAGTTAGACAGTAAGGCCCTTGAATCTCCCATTTGAAATTTCAGATTATTTAATGTGTGCAAAGGGTGCACTAGTAAGCCTCCTCAAAATCCAAGTTAGACAGTAAGGCCCTTGACTCTCCCATTTGAAATTTCAGATTATTTAATGTGTGCAAAGAGTGCACCAGTAAGCCCCCTCAGAATGAGAGTTGATTCCACCTTGTCTCTCACATCTGAAGAGACCTGGCTATGCCACTGGATGAGGCTGAGGTGGGAGTTTGACGTTCTGCTAATCAATGCCAACCTAACTGCTTTTCATGTAGTCTAACAAAGTTGCGAACTATCATTTTAACATAAGAAAATAGCTAGTCTATGATCTGCAATTCTGCCTACACCTTTCCTCCAGTCAGTGGTAGAGAAAGACAGCAAGCAGAAACTATGGCCCACAAGTGCACATATGTGCTGTACACTCATACACGTGACTAAGGCTGGATACTGGTGTAAGCAAGATCAATCACCCTTTCCCTTGACAGGTTTACATGATTCAATGATATTTCCTTTAATCAAATAAATGCTTAATTATAAATGAATAAAAAATGCTCAGTCATTGCTTGTTTAGGCTTTAGATAAAACTTTAAAATAATTAAAGTACAGTATCGTCAATCAAAACCAAAGTTATTAATGAATAAATCAATTTTACCTCTGCACAGTATAACATTTGCTTAAGGTAACTGGTTAGTTATAATTCAGAACATTATTTACTTGGGAGTTAACACAGTAAGTTAGTTATCATCTCTACTTATTATAGTAGTTTAGAAAGGCACACTTTTAATACATGTGCTAATGATTTGGTAAGGTTAAAACAATTATGATACACACAAAAAACTAAACAGATGAACACTTGTGTCAAAGAACTATTTTAAAAATAATGTAAAACATTACAGTAGTATTTCTTTACCACATCTATCACTCAATCTATCTACCTACATCCAGACACTTTAATCCTGGAGGGAGGTGGCTCTTTAACAGATACAATACAGATCAGACAGATTAAATATTTAAGACATTATCTTCAGTGTGACTAAAACAGACATATGCAATTACATTACCAATGAAGTAACAAAGTCAGCTACTTTTGATACTTCTAATCTGATAAATCCTGACCTCTGAATGTTTACATATGAAGTACTGTACAGTACTATTTTCCTATGCTCATCACAAAAACTTTATCCTACTATTATATTCATCATCACAAAGTGTCCATCATATTACTCAGAACTACAGAGACACAATGAAAAAGCTATTAGTGTGAAGCATTATTTAAAAAATCTAGTAAGTTAGTTACATCAGAAAAAATAAAAATATCAAAAACACTCTTCGAACACCTCCTACTTTCTACTGCCACTCTAGCTTACCTGTGAGGCTTTCTTCGACAATACTGTCTGGAAAATGTTGCTATGTTATGAAACTAGGTTAAAGTCATGGAGTAGGTACAGTTGGCCCTCCATATTCACAAAGTTTATGATACAAACATCTCATGAATACTAATAACAGATGCAAATAAGTGGCACCCCAAAAATACTCCCCTGCAGTTGCAGTTAATTATACAATAGCTTTAAAAAACTGCTTATATTGCTCCCCTAAAATTATCAGACATCAGAATCCACTTGTTTGAGTGTATTTTGAGATGGCTGAACACCACAGGTCATTAAACCATCCCAAGAATATAACTTTAGTGTATTTTAGATGGTTTTTGAGCCCATGACTGACCAAAGCTATGAATAAAGAGGGTCAAGTGTTAAGAATTTATCACTAAGACATACTGTAGATAGAAAATCCAGCAAGTCAACCTCTTCAGTCCTGGGACACCAACTTTTTATTACTGCCATCTCCAGATTATTTTATTCAGCACAGGATAAACTTACTGAACTGGAGAAATTAAATACAGCCTTCAATAACCCCTTCACTTACAGAGGGCTCTCCCAAGCTGAATAAAATCATCTTGTATGGTAGCAAGAATAAAATGGAGACAATGTCATTACAGGGAAGAGGTCAAAGGGCATTCTAAGTGGCTTATGACATTTTATAACACCTCTTCCTTAATGATTAATTTTGCACATACAGTAACACTTAAATATCCTCTTATATGTCAATGATGCAAAGTATGCCAATATTAAAATGATACAAATAACATACAAGACAATGCTAAGGTGTAATATGCAAAATAAATCACCAAGGATAAGGTGCTATGAAGCCGCCTATGCCACCTAGAATACAAGCTCTGAGTCATACTATACAAACATATTACAAATTTACTCCAGCCATTCGTTGCAGTCTCCTCTCTGTGCAGTTAAGTTCAAATGACAAGACAACTTCCTTTCCACAGATACTATACACTTATCTAGCATCAATGAAAACTATTGCTATGTAGTTACATCTACTATCTGTACATCCGGGCAACTTACCAAAGACCCCTTCCTATCTGGTTCCCATATCCCTTCCTGTAAATGCATCAATCTTGTATATTCATAACATTTTGAAGGTACACAAAAACCATACATACTGTACTTTACTATAGTGCATTTGTTCTAACCTGGCAAATAACTCCTCAGAAAAATCCTGATAATACTACATACAGTACTGTATTACTTCTTTTAATAACCTACATGCTAAACAAACAATAAAACAGTAAAACCAACACAAGTAGGGCTGACAGTATCTGAATCTCTTCTATATTTAGAAGTACCTGTCATCAGAACCAAAAATGAACTGGTGCACAATGATACAAACTTTCTCGGACCTAATATGCATCACCAATTATCCTTTATTATTATAATTATTGTGATACATGATATCATACCACATACAGTTTTATAAAATATAAAACCAAATAAAAGGAAGACAACATCAGTCTTCTTTTATTGGCCTATCCTACAATAACCTGATATGTATTTTTACCATTTTTCCATCAAGAAAAATATCAATTATTAATTTGCCGTCCAACTGGTAAAATAGTACAGGTTGACATTAAAAAATCCGGCAACCTCCGGACCTGAGGAGTGCCGGATTTTCGAAAATGCCGGATTTTTGTGGTTATATATGCTGTATATATTTAACAGAAAATTACTACCTGTACAGTCCTTTAAAGAAAGAAAATTAAACTCTAAATGAAAAGCAAAATGAAATTTTAATGTTCACCAACTAAATAAAATAGTTCTACAGAATTTTAATGTCGTTTGTTCCACAAATGGTTCGCACAGACACGCCGCTATTAAGTTTTTTTAGCATTTCCACTTTCCCTGCGATCGACAACGCACGATGTTTACGTTTTACGCCACCTCTTTTCTTTGCTGAATCCATAATGGGGCTATACAGCAGCAAATAAATGATCAAATGAGAAGGAATGAGCAGGAATCCAGGTTAGCAGGTGCAAGCAAGACTCAACAGCTGATTCTGGAGTACAGCACCATCAAAACATAAATGGTGCCTCCAGAAAACAGTGGCGCGCCAACACGGTAAATTTGAAAATGCGCTCCGAAATCCATGCCGGAAATCTGAAAGAACCGGATTTTCAATGGCCGGATTTTTTAATGTCAACCTGTAAAGGCAAGTGATATTAAGTGGAAGGTTTGTAGGTTACCATCAGCACCAGAAATAGCTGCAATGCAAGAACTACACATGGTCTCCTCTCCTCCTCGCACTCCACTATACCAACTCTTCAACTTTTGGCCCACAATTTTGTCCTTTTGCAGCTTATTTCACACAGCTTAATGGCAGAAAAAGACAATACTATAGGTCAACATCCTTTCCATGTGACTTCCTGATTAGCACCATATTGTGTTGCTAAAACTCAGCATTCACAATGGAGAGAGAGCAATTTTAGGTCAAGTTAGAGTAAAAACAGTACATTCACTATACTTGAATTTTTTCCAGCTGATGATCCACTTTCGTGAATGTGGCACCTGCGCGCTCCTGCCGCATGATTGGTTGGTTTCAATTTCATACCTGAAGTATCATATTTACAAAAAACATTTGTATCTTATATTCCAATTTTCATAAATGCTGTTTTGCATTATCATTGTACTATACAAACAGATATGAAACAAGTATGTATCTGTGCTTCACCCAAATGGAAAATGAATTTGAGGAAGCTGAATTTGAATTGAAATATTTATTGCTGTAAAAGGTACAGAGCTGCTGCATCTCCCTATATATTAGACAATAGTACCATTCTTAGTAAATTAGCAGTTCTGTCAGTGGTGAAGTGGTGGAAGTGGGCAGGCAAATGCAACAATTGCTACAGAGGAGGGGGGGACACAAGAGATGGCCAGGGGGCAAAAACAAGTTGTCTCGTCTTGCAAGATGTCTGACTTTATTATGGATCACACCTACTCCATTGCTTCGATACCTCAGCCCATATTATCCATAAGTATTATCTACATGGTAGGTGGTGGCGACCATCATCCACTCACTTGATGTAGTGCTGCCCACTTTTTCCTTAGCCTTTATCATTCTTTTTTCTGGGCCTGCCCTCCTCTCTTCCTATTTCTCTCATCTTTCCTGTCACTTCTTGTTGCTTTTCTTTCCTTTACAGGTGGCTTTACATTGAGTAACAAGCCAAATGGCTTCTTGTAAGCCAAGAAACCATTTACAACGCTGGGTGGTAACCATATAACCAAACCATACGTGCTCCCTACGTGTCAACAAGTGGGTTGGTGGAGGGTTAGTGCCCCTCCCTGTAAAACAAATAACTCAAAGTCAAATGGCCACCCCTTACGGGATCATGGCGTCTGGCAGTAGACAGTAGATAGATAGATTATTTATTTATTTATTAGAGATGCAACAACTCTTTACCTTTTACAACAATAAATATTTTAAATCAAATTCAGCTTCCTCAAATCATTGACTGTTTGGGTGAAGCACAGATACATACTTGTTTCATGTCTGTTTGTATAGTACAATGATTCTGCAAAACAGCATTTATGAAAACTGGAATATAAGATACAATTGTTTTTTGTAAATATGATACTTCACGCAGCAGGAATGCACAGGAGCCACATTCACGAAAGTGGATCATCAGCTGGAAAAAAATAGAGTATAATTCTGTTACCCACCAAATCCTCTACTGCTTATCCTCAATACTACTGTTTAATAATGAAACTTGAGAGAGCTTAATCCAACACAGAAACTTTAAGTACTGTAGTGTAACTAAACATACAGAACATACTCAATTCTGCTAACCCTCAATAACCTCAACTAAAGCTAAATGTTCCTTCATGCTGTTCATAATGATACAAATGTAAACATAACCTAATACCTCAGTGCAGGTATTTTTCTTTTCAAAGAAATCAGATGCCATTAAAAGTATGAAATAGTTTTTCTGCATGAAGATGCTGTACAGCACTTCTATGTACCTGACAAGTGTTTCAGTTAACTAACTATATTCCCCATTAATTAAATTAAAAAAAAAACATTACCACACTTTAATAGCTAATAAACATTTGGTAACCTGCATACTTTGTATCTATTACAGTAACTGACTATAATGTGAAGCATATGAAGTCCAGTATATTGTATGCCAGTTCTACTTTCACCTAGCTATGAAAAGGAAACATATTCACTTGTTATGCAGAGGGTGTCTCATAGTTGGAGGCAAAGGATAACTATTTCGGCACCTATTTGGTGATATATGTGCATCTTAATTAAACTGCCATACCTCTGGTATTACAACCTCAACTGATCAAGGATGCAATATAAAATGACATTCTAAATCTAGTACAACCAGTACCAGAGAATAAACTCAATGCAGTAAAACAGAGCATGTATGATGGAACAGGTGTACATTAGAAGGAGGGGAAGTGACTCAGGTATGACAGTAAAGGTGGCCGTGAGCCTGCCTGCCTTTCCTGGCCTGGCCCTGTGCCACATTCATTCCCTTACACTCCACCTACACTTATACTAAACTTATACAAACCCCCCACTGCTACTGACACATGCAATATACTTTTTTTAAACTCAAACTTGGCCTAAAAATGCCATCTCTGAACTGCACCAAGAAATCCAAACATATATTACTAAACCTGCACAAATCTCCAACTGCCACTGCCACTCACACACAATATACTTTTTTGTAGTTTAACTTGGCCTAAAACTGCCATCTCTCCATCATGAATGGTGATTTTTTTCTTTTTTTTTTTACCTGGCCTAAAACTGCCATCTCTTCATCCTGAATGCAGAGCTGTACCAAGAAATTTACACACAATTCTAAATTTGTACACACACCCTGCTGCCACTGACACACTCAATATACTCATATTCTTTAATTTGGCCCAAACTGCCATCTCATCATTTTCAATGCTGTGTTGTACCATGAAATTCACACACAACTTAACCTGCACAAACCCCTCAATGCAGCCATTGAACATAATCATTTCAATTTAACCTGGCCTTAAATTGTCATTTCTCCTGCCTGAATAAGGAGATGTAGGAAGAAATTTAGTCTAGAGTACAATGCTAAAAAATAAAAAGTTATGGACAGAATCTGGAGCCATAGTGCTGTATTATTCTGCCATTAAGTATGTAAAACAGGCTAGAAAAGGATGAAAATCTCCACCAGATGAACTCTGATCATGGCCAACATTACTTTATACTTGTCAACTCTTCCCAAATGAGAAACTTCAAAGGAAAAAAAATAAACTGATCCCGTCAACACAATGGCCGCCTTCCTTTCTTATCTATTTTTGCTCCATCTAGGCTACATCATATTAAACCTGTACAGACTCCCCACTGCTACAGATATTGTCACCCAATTTAGCCTGCCTAACTAAACCTGGCTGAGATTTTCATCATTTTGCAGCTTTATTTTCTACAGTTCAGTGGTAGATTATGACAATACTATGGCACTACATCCTTTACACAGCATCTTTTCATGACTATCCATTACACAGCACCTTTCTGTGACTATCCATTCCACAGCACCTTTCTGTAACTATCCATTACACAGCACATTTCTGTGACTATCCATTACACAGCACTTTTTCATGATTATAGCACATTAACCTCAAAGATCCCTAACCCCTTTCAGTTCAACTAATCATAAAGTGTATTCAGACTGGAGGGCTTATTATGACCAGCAACCAAACTTAAGTCTATCCTGTAAACTATTTTATCATGCACAATTTCAAAACACATACTCTGTAATGTTCAAATCTTTTTAGATAATGTTTATTCTGGCTAGCATAGAGTTTCATAAAGTGCATCAGAAGTCAAAACTTCTTAGAACAATCCATTTGCCCACTGTTTGTATCTAAGATTAGTTATGTTCTTTACTATGTACTGAGGAAATTTCAGACAAAATGCTTTAGTACTTTTAGATTATACACATACATACTGTACTGTACTTGCTTTACCTCAATGCTGATGACATATGAAAGTCTGCTATATTACATTAACAATTCAAAGTTCAGATCTAGGCAAAATGAAACATTTTTCCTATAAAAAAGCTTAATAGCCAATATCCTGAAATAAAAAGAGTATATTTACAGTATGTATATAATAATGTTTTACTTTTTATTTTTTTTAATGCTAGAAAGAAGGAACCAAAGGCCAGGAGTCTGCAAACTGTGTAATGTCATTTACTATGAAATATGAAACATGAATAAAACTAACTCCAAATATGCAGAAAACTACTGAATATAGGCCTAATACTACATAAAATACTAGTGAATTACCTTGTTGATTTTATTTAATGGAAGAACAATGAAGGCTCCTCCTCCACCGGACTCCACTATAATGGCACAGAATTTTGGATTGACAGCGCAAAATGTGGAGTCCCATGATGACTTGCTGACTCTTATGTTGTCGAAGCACTGCTCACGTTTTAAACATGTGCCGTATACGTGACGAAACTTGCTCTGTCGGACCAGTCGGAATGACATCTGTAACAAAGAAAACTATTTAGTGTTGTACCATATTATTTTTCATGAAGTGAAGAGATAATATGAAGAGGTCTATGAATAAGAGTGATGTGAGATGGAGAGAGGGCAGCCTGATGACAGAGAACAGGGTTATGAAGCAGCAATTAACCGATATTCCTGACACACAGCATCTCTTCTTTGGTCACTGTCCATATTTTGTACATTACATCTTAACCTTCTTTACATTTTTAATATAATTTTAATAATGACAGTTTGCGAGGTGTAATGCGCATAACAAATTGGAAAGGAAGATGTGTTACGATATGTTCCAGGTCTGCATCACCAACATATACAAAGATTTCAATGCACAGAGTGCATTACTAAGGAAAAGGTGCTACAAAATATCTCGTGCCACTCAGAACACAGTTTCTGATCACATCTGACAACCAACTGACTGGAGGGGACTTGCAGCAAGGGTTTCACACTGGATGACGATCTGTTGGTGGTTCAAAGTTTTTCCCACACTGCTTGAGTAACACCATCATCACCAAGTGTTCCTCGTGCAGTATATCAAAGCTCCAAACCACCATCTTAACACTGGAAAAGAGGTCTTCGTTTGATATGAAACCCTGGCTACACTTCCTTCTGCCAGGGAAGAAACAGGGTGAGCAACAACCATGACTCACAAGTGAACATACCAGCACTTTAAATTCTGTCCCATTATCAGCCAAAATGATGTAATATGAAATGGTGATTAAACCCATCCTTCCTGATAAGTGCTCACCCTCTAAAGTGCCATACTAGGCAATACCAGTACTGATAATAAGGGTGGTGATAGAGCTGCAGTCAAGAAAAGACTAAGGACCCCAACATTAAATAAAAATGAACCTGAGTAATATTTCTTAGTAATTTTCTATGTCTAGTACTTTTGACTTGCCAAATTTCAGGGTGACACTAAATTAGTTATTTTACTTCAATGGGTGATAAAATATAACCCTACCATTAAAAGTGACTAAGCTATTCTACTTTCCACTTCATCTGCAGTACCAGTACAATTAAAGTACCTCACTTTTCTATTACTGCACCACACTGCTTAAACTCTACCACCAGTTCACATCTCTCTCTCTCTATTCACCAGCACATCACACTGAGTCATGTTATCTAACAACCACCATTTTACTCTTACCTACATTTACGTTCAAACCACACTGCTCACACTCACTAAACTCTGACCTAGACTGTAAATACCCTCCTTACTAAAAGAAAGCAATACAGCATCATCCACATACACCCAGTTTCAAATACTACTACCTCCACCATTTACCATTAGCCTCAACCTCCTTTCCATAGCTCTACTCGTGACCCCTCATAACTCTGTCCATATCGGTATACAGTATATCTATTCATCAGCCATGGACACATCACATACCCTCACTCGGGCACTGATCCTGAACCATTACACCCGTAGGTAAACATGCCTAATTAGTCTACCAACACAGCTTCTCTACAACAAGTCAACAGTGCGAAAGGAATGCTTTTACATGTTATACATGTTTTCTCCAACTCCCTCCCTATCCCTCAAAAGGAGAAGGATGGACTGAAGGAACACAGGAACTTCAGCCTGCAGTTCACTGGAGTCAAGTCCAAGTGAGCCTTGGACCACCACAACAACTATCTTACTGAAATTACCTGATCCACACATCCCCTTCCACTCCTAAAACCACTCTGTTCATCACTTGCCAAAGATTCTGACATCTAGATTCCTTACCTTCTCTATTATTATTCTTCAGTATGCAATACAATACAACTGTAACTAAAAAATCAAAATAAACCAATCTGTCATTACTGGGTATAATGTTGATGGTGGGTACAGCTTATGGTGATGAGCATTTCTGTATCTGTCCTTGTACAATAAATTACTGTACTGTACCAATTTAATGAACTTAATAATAGTTGGACACTGAAGCAATTATTACCTTCACTCACTCCCAACTTCAGTATAAAGAAAAGATTCCCACTGTTTTATATATGACACTGTGGATGTTGAGTAGCTTTTCCACTGATGACAACCAACTGAGGACACACCCAGCTCTACCTCACTCTAGCTTCTGCCCTTATCTCATTAGTCAGGTTACTAACTCACACTGGATAATTAAATTTCAGCCAATGACAAATGCCCCCTCATAACAACAAAGTAATGCTTCTCTCTTACTAAATAATATTTGGAAAGTTACTGGACATCTCACAAATTCTCCAACAATGTATAAGCTTCATCATGGATAGGTAAATATAACAGAAGAAACCTATTTATGGCAAGTATAGAGCGGATACAGTTATCTTATACCTTATCAGACAAGCCCACAAAAACACAGACTACAAGGGAGAGATACTGATTCCTCTACCAAAATATTTGATGAAGTAAAACCATATGTGAACAATAAAAATTTTACAATATACTGTACATCTTGTTGCAACACTAATTAAGACACAGTACTGTAATTATTACTTTCAATGCAACCTTTCATTAGAGTACTATCCCATATCAGGAATATGTCTATTTAACATTAGTACCACAGGAGTTTTAGACATATTAGCACTCCCAAGCTTAAATATATATATCAATAGCTACCTTTCTATACAAAGGCTAACTAAACTATATATTGGCAACCTCAACATCAACAGACTTTTAACTGTTATGGCCAGGGGTACTGGTATGCTTCATGGGCTGTGCATCTGTGTAGGGTTTAGGCAACCATTACCAATTAGTAGCTAAAATTAATACCCACAAAATAAAAATTAAAGTACACCCCACCCTCGGCTATCACTCCTAATTGGTGCCGCCGTGACTGTGCTATAGCCGAAAACGCTATAGCCGAAGTGAAGAACTTATGGTAATAATTCTAATTGGTGCCATGACCTCAGTATTTACCCCTAAGATACCCATTTTGTACCACATAATAAAATATTATAGTCAAAAAAGGAGCAGGCTGTACAGACTTTATCGGCGCGCTCCAGTTTATAAATAAAGAAGATGGCGACCGCTTCAGCTGTGTACTGCAAGTGCTCCAACTGTGGACTTTTTTCACTTCTATGAGGAGGTTCAACTTCACCAAATTCATTGTGTTAAGTAATGAAACATTTAAGAGTCTTTGGGTATACTGTAGTGCCTAGTTTATAGGTTTGTTTGTAAAACCGCTATGAAAGTGTTGGTGACGAAGCACCTATCTCTAAGCCAAGACGAAGTATAAGGCCTCCCATCATCATCATCACGTATATAAAGGTGGTTATTAATGTATTATAGTGGAGTTTTATTCACACTTGAGCATACAGACTTTATCAAATGAACTTCTTCAATCATTGCTTGAGTAGCATCCTCCGCCATCTTGAATGTTTTGGTTGGTCAGCTGATGTGTCCATTTGGCCAAGCTTTTTTTCGCTTGATCCACAAGGCTGGTGCGTGATAGCAGGCATTTAGTGCGTGATAAAGGAATTTGGGTAGGTTTTTTATACATGCGTGATAGCGGTAAAATGCAATAGCGGAACCCGCGATAGCCGAGGGTTGGGTGTATACAATACCTGTAAATTATGGTATGGTAGAGTTAAAAACAGTGATACTAAATAAATCATTTGCAACTGAAGGAGGTTACTGATACAGTGCAGAATACATTCCATACAAATACTGTAGCTACAAGACTGAAAACAGCGCAGAATACATTCCAAACAAATACTGTAGCTACAAGACTGAAAACCACCCAGCATCTCTTTAGTACAGTACCACAAGACACAAATTCCATATAGACATCTCTCAATACATCACATTATATCACCACTAAATCTGTCAAAGGGGTACCTTTAACATGCAGCTCATGGCACTGTACATTCATACTTCTATACTGTTCATACATTTTCAAATTAGTGTTACATACTTGCATGGGTCAGTCCAGCACAATACATAGACACTCTCTGAGTTGCAAAATCTCCCACAACATCCCCATCTGTTCCCCAAATCCTACTGACCCTTAACACAACACTATCCCGTATTTTCCTACATCTGTGTGTGCTGGTGTGGAGGTGCTAAAAAGCATTAGGAGAAATACTGAGATGGTTTGGCCAAGTGGTGAGGATGGAGACTGATAAACAAACAAGAAGAGTTCTATGTGAATGAGGTGGAGGGAGGAAGGGGCAAGAGGATGACTTAAGATGAAGTGGAAGGACAGGACTGAAAGGTATAAGAGGAAGGGAAGGCGTGAGTTGGAGAGAGGACAGCATGACATGGAGGCAATTCATTTGTTGGAGAGAGGACAGAGTGACATGGAGGCAATTCATTTGTGGCTACCCCTTATGGGATTAAGGCATCTGGTGTCAGACAGATAGACAGTTTGTCTATAAGACCTCTCCCTTGCACCTTCAGATTTGTGCAAAGCTGTTTTTCTGAGCTTGTCTGATAAGGTAGGAGATAACTACATCCGCTTACATCACCAACCATTCATATTACAGCCCCGACTTCTTACTCAAGACTACCACCCCCACCCTTACGACAATTCAGACACAAAACTTGAAAGGCCAGCCTGTACATCTAGTTACACTAAATTAATTCTTGAACACCACCCATCCATATTTTCATATGGTATTTTCACACACTACATAACTCCACAGATGACACATGTACACAATGTAAAGACTGCAACCTACACTATGTAACACATCATCATCAATATTAACACTGCACTATACACTATGCAATGCAGACCGTATCATTATCAACCATCACCGTCATCATCTCAAATGCAGTGCTCCCTCCTGGGAACTGTGATGACCATCCACCACAACGTCGCATTATGGTATTTGACATTCACACAACTGACATTACAGTATCTGACATTCAGACAACTGAGCCAACTACACATCTGACATGCACTGGCCCTGTGATCTACCCTAGTGGAGTTTGTCAGCTATCCTTGTGTCATATGTCTGCTCCATGTAGGCTATGGTAACAATTCACATATTTCTCCATAGCTGACATGTCCAATACTGGCATGGGCCTATTTTAGCCTAACTATACATATGAGGTGCATTCCAGAAGTTTTGAGACTCTTTTGGGAGAGGCACTTCTAATTGTCCTAGATTACTGTCACTTTAATATATCATTATTATACATATAATATGCTAACATGCCAAATTTTGTTTTTCCCGGCTGAAGGAGATGGCTGTTACAGCACTTTAAATACACCCTACTATATACCGCTTATCAAAGCTGACTATTTTGCAGAATGCAGTCGGGACATGAAGACAATTTGGAAGCTCACTATGCAATAAAGTTCTGTGTTAAACTGGGCAAAAACGCTACAGAAACATATGAAATGATCCAGACTGCATGTGGATTAACTTGTATGAGAAGAGCATCTGCTTTTCGCTGGCACAAGAGGTTCCAGGACGGAAGAGAAGGTGAGAGACGATGAGAGGTGTGGGAGGGAGAGGGACATCAGAACACCAGAGTTGGTTGAGAAAATTCACAATTTTCTGGACGAGGACCATCGTGTATCTATTCAGACAATAAGTACACAGTCTGGAGTCAGTGTGGCAACTGTACACAGAATTCTTCATGAAGATCTGAACATGCACAAAATTTGTGCAAAGTTTGTTCCCAGGGTGCTCAGTGATGAACAGAAGGAAAGATGTGTTGGTGACAGCAGGGAGATGGTTGAGCTCATTACCTCGAATCCGAGTGCTTTTGGGTCTCTGATGACCTGTGACGAAAGCTGGATCTACTTTTATGATCCAGAGACCAAGAGACAGAGTTCCCAATGGAAGCATTTTGACTCCCCCAGACCCAAGAAGGCTAGGCACAGCATGTCCACTGGGTACCTCATGATGATCCCCTTCTTCGACAGCAAGGGCATCATCTACATCCACTGGGTTCCCTCCAGCCAGACGGTCAACAAAGAATACTATGTGGAGGTTTTAAGGGAGTTCAGGAAGAGATTTCGTCGCAACAGGCCAGAGCTCTTCAAATCGGGTCATTGGCACCTGCACCAGGGCAAAGCACCAGTCCACAATTCCATCCTGGTGACCAACTACTTGACAGAGATGGGCACCAAGACTGTCCCTCACCCTCCCTACAGTCCAGATCTTGCCTCCTGTGACTTCTGGTTATTCCCCAAGCTGAAGGAGAACCTCAGGGGCAGTCATTTTGAAGATGTTGAGGAGATGAAGGAGGCTGTGACAAGGGTCCTCGACACCTTCACTTTGGAGGACTACGAAGGGGCCTCCAAGAAGTGGCTGGAGCGCTACAACAAGTGCATTGAAGTTGGAGGGTCCTATTTTGAAGGAGAATAGAGTTTTGTACTTTTTATAAATAAATAAATGTCCCTCCTAAAAAAGTCTCAAAACTCAATACCCTAATGTCCTCTTACTTTGGCACATGATGTTAAAAGAAACTGAATTTTGAAGCTAAAATAACTCTGATAGCTAAATAACATACGAAACTACAATATGCAACAGCTACATTTCACAACCACAGTCCTCACCAAACACTCACACCCAAGTAGACATTTTACAATCATACTGGTAATGCAAGATGGGTGAATTCTATGGTACCCTTTACTATGTGGAGTCTCTCCTATGCTCAGTAAAAGTCTATGGCACTATATATATAGAACACAAAAAGCACCATGGCACCAATCATCATGAGGATTATTTTACTTTTTCACTATGAGAAGTCTCAAGCATAACATAATTGCTTAGCAGCAGAAAAAACAAGAAGTCTGGACTGAGTAGCCTAACCCCAGACTCCTAATAGAGCAATAAAGGACAGTATGAGAAGTGAGGGATGCGCAGATGAAGAATGACAGATTGGTCAATGGATGACTGATGGATGGAGAGGGGTAGGGATGGATGGATGAACAATGAGACTGATGAATGGAAGGAGGGAAGAATGGATGGATGGATGACAGATGGTAGGATGGATGGATAAATGAGAAATGGATGGATGGAAGGATATTAGATTTTAGGCTTTGTTGTAATCCAGGTGTGTTTCGGAAGGAGCGTTTTCTGTGGTGTTATGACAGCAGGTAGCTGCCTGGTGATACAGTGAGGCCGAGTTCTGTTATCAGCAGGTTTTTCCCCTTACCAACACTCTTCCACTACCCCTGACTACTGTACTTCCATTTAACACCTGGATTGGCTCCTCTCACATTTTCATTCCCTTAATCCCTTCAATCCAGTGATGTGTTGTAACTACTCATTATATATCAGGGATGTACACCAAAATATCACACTTTTCTTTTATACAACTGGTTTTGCAAACTGGAGGATAGCAGTAGCAGCTGTAGCCCTCGATTCATCTGAAATATGAATCCAGAGGACTATAGGCTAAGTTGCCCTTCTGCAGCCCACCATTCTCTTTTGGCGGTTAGAGAGGAAAATAAAGGATATGGTATTTGTATAACCAAGCGTTGAAGCCAAATGGTTATACCAGTGCCACCACATGAAGGCATCCCTCTGCAGCACCAGATGATACTGGTAAACCTGCTTATGGTCTGCAATGGAACTAACATACACAATCTTCATATATTTTTTGATGCTCCATCTGCAAAAAATACTGACAAAAGCCAACATATAACTATGATTTACTGTACTGTATAGTATTTTAAATTTTATTCCTGCTACTTCCAAACAATTTTCTTCACCCTAAGACTGATTTTTCAAACTGGAAAGATTAGGTACAACTGTCATTTATCCCTTACATGCAAGAAGTTTCTTCTGAGAACAGGAAAAAAAAACTCTACGTAGAGTTAAAAGTATGGTTTTTGGGGTAGCTACAGGTATTTTCACTTTACTGACAATGAACATACTGTACTTGCAATCTCATTAAAATCTATTCAGCTTGGGGAGTACCAACATATCTAACCCCATATTACCCCCTTGGAGGTGTATGGGCCCAGGAATAGGATAGGCTACCACTGTCCAATACATTTAAAGATTAGATGGCCATCCCATTTCCCTTGACGGCAATACCAGACTAACAAATCTCCAGTCACCCCCTGGAGATCAAACCTATTCAAGGTTACTATAGTAATGGTACTGACTGGGGGGTCCTAACCAGTAGACCACTTAAGGGGCATGGATACTGGTACAGCATTATAAAATGGGGTGCTTCTAGACACTATAATTAACTGTTAACATCCTCATCCTGTTACTCTGTTTGCTCACCGTCTTTAAGGTGAGGCTACGTCACAATGCACCGTTTACCTGGCCACCATATATGGCTAACAATAGTCCACTCATACATCAGGTAACAAAATCAACCAATGTATTTATAGTTTACAATACACTGCAAAGCTAAATTTCAACATCTCTATGCTGCACTATAATGCAGTGGAGATTTGGCAGTACAATACAGTACCAGCACGTATTACTACCCTTACCAAGCCATACATAGTATTTTTTTTTTTTTTTAATGAAAGGAAGAAGGAACCAAAGGCCAGAAGACAGCAAGACTATTCCCTCCAAGAAAAAACAAAAACAAGATAACAGTACTGAAGTTTAATTGTATGGCAGTACTGTATACTGTTTTAGCTTTTATTGCTTAAGTCTGGCATTAAACAGTGTTAGTAGTGTATGGATATTGTCTATAAATAACCATAATGTATGGTAAACAAAAACGAATGTACATGTAAAATCATGAGTGACTATTTTTGAAATGTTTCATTTAATACAGCCCATATAACTGCCCAGTAGCTAGTAATGGTTTGCACTGTGGCTGTTTGTCCTTTTGGGCTCTAGAAAGCCTTAACCTAGAAATTTCCTACTGTACTAGCTGTCACAGGGCCTAAGATTACGATTTTCTTATTTTTAATGGTTCCATAATCCCTTCAAACCTCCCATAATGGTTAAAAGTCCACTCCAGTTTGAGTTACACTGAAGTTACTACAGACATATAAGGAACCCGCAACTGAGAGTAAAGCAGAATATTTAGGGACATAAACTGAAAGTAAGGCTAACAGTTCTTTAGTGTCCCTTTAATAATGAAGTAAAAAAGAACTCTTTACATGATTAAACTGTAGCTATCTACAACTGTGCTACCAGTAGTCTTTCAACATTATTTTATAGAAAGCATAAGTGCATTCCAGGAGCTAATACCAAATATCCCAAGCAAAACCACAGCATGTAGCCTACTGCCCGTACCACCACACTAATCCAGCTACTAACACCCCCCATCCCCAACTACCTTAACCCCTGCCCCTCACCGATCACACACCTGGCTGTGATCTACAGTGCTGGTATATATGACTACTGGTTTTGTTTCATACATCACAGAATCTATGTGTTCTTGAACAAAACATGGAGCAATGCTAAGAAATTCTTATTACTGACAGCAAGCTCAACAGTTGTACCATACAGAAGTATTTACAATACCGGTATGTACAGCTCCGAATGCTAGGGCAACCATACATAACAAGTATGCAGGCAAAGCAGTGAATAAACCTTGCCTATATCATGGCAACTATTCTCCTGCAGGAGAAAAAAATCAGCAAAGCTTAGTTGCTTCACAGCTATAAATGGACCTATTGGGATCAGCTATTCTGGCTCCAGCCTGACTGCATTCTGCTGAGAAAAATACTCTCCCAGTGAGCTAGTTAAAAGCTTCCTAAATTAATCCTCAAAGTGGTTGAGGTACACTTAGGAATTATGTTCTCATGAATGTCAAACTATTTCATCTGAATGAGGTAAACCCACCCCTTTTGTAAAGGTAACCTCTTCAATCATAATGGTTTGCACCAAGAAAATCATAATTTAGAAGTAGGATTAAAAAAAAAAATAATAATAATAATAATAACAGCACTAAGGGGTTAATGGAGACACATAAATCTTCACAGAGAAGTTTCTCCCAAACTAAATAGCATCTCTACCTGGGGTATGTATGGCATCAGGTACAATAAAAGGATGATGCCATAGTGAAGGGGTTCATGCAACTCTAAAACTGCTCCCCCCTCCCCCCCAAAATGCTTTTTTTCTTCCATTTCATTCTCAGTCCTTGCCTACTGGTGTGTATGCATAGCTACACTAGTACAACAAATGTGTATTTATTGCAGCCTACCAATCCTGTCTTACACTACCATAAAGGTCCTGCATTAAAGTAGCCTACTAGTAACAACAGAGTACTCAAAGGAACACACATTTAACCTATCAAAAAGTACAGTCTTTGAAATTCTCCACTCAACATAACATGCTAGCCATTTGCACATTTTTTTTTTTTTCACCAATTGTGAAAATTATCACTGACCAACCCTTCACTTCAGTTTCACCTAAAAAACTCCAACAACAAATACAAAATGCTAATAAGAACACAAAGGTGACACATCAAAGTAAGGTAAAGACAACAAGGCTAGAACTTCCCTGCCTAAATTAAAACACAACAGGCCATGTCAGCTAAAGTATGATACTAATTCAATAGACCTGCAACTTTTCTTTCAACCAAAATTTATGTTGCAGAGATGGCAAGTGTCTGTATTAATAATGACAATATTCTTAACAACTTACTGACAAATGTCCTAATAACAAACTGAACAAGTCCTTCCATGTTTGCAGGGGATATGTAACACACTTCCACAAATGGCAAAATCTGCCAATAACTTTTGCAAAAAGTGGCCCCAGCAGTCACAATTTAAATATGTGGTTGCATAAAAATCCTTTGCAGTGCTCCAAAACATCTTCAGACATTATAGCTACTCTACCTTTTCTTATATGGTAATTCAAAATAACTAGCTATACCTTAAACTAGAAGATTCTAAGATTGTCTGTTAACCGGCAAATTACTGAAACCTCAAATATTGTACGGTACCAAAGCTGTGAATAAAGCACAGTACAGTACTGTACTGTAAACAAAACCTACTGCACTCAGTAGCCTATATTAATCACATATATATTGTCAGTCTGCCACTCTGCCCTCATCTCCCTCTCCCTCACATTCAATTTCCCCTTCCCAATGACCATCATCATCATCACTATACTGTATATTGTACCTCATATATCAATCTTGTACTGTCCATCTGTCTACTGTCCTTTACATACATAAATATGACCCCATGCAATATGGGTTGCCAGGTCACTTTTCTACATGGAATCAGACCCTCAGGTGAGGTACAGTTAGGGTAGGTTAAGTAGGATTGGGTCACATTTCTATAATGGAAAATGAACCTCCAAAACATTTTTCTATGGGGACCAATATACTATCTGACACTCCCATCCCTCTCCCACATACTCTGTTTCTCCATATACATGTCCTCCTCCCTGTCATTCTGTCCTCTCTTCCTCCCCATTTCCCTCCTGTCTGTCTCTCATCTCTCCTTATTCTTGGTCCCACTGCATAACTCATTTTTTTTTTCCAACCAACATGCTATTGAAAATAGGCAGGGCCCTAAAGTGAAACTGGTAAATCAAGGCCAAATATATATCCTCTGATTCAAAAAGTCACTCCTAAGTAGAATAAAATAATCTTCTGATGGGAAGAACTAAATGAAAAAAATGTCACTGGACTGGAAGAGTTAAAGACAATATGGGTTCATTCATGCTATGTATTCCTTAGTGATGACTGCATTAATGGGCATAACAGTTTCCAAGTATTAACTCTCCAATCCAGTGAGGTATTTTTCACTTGGTATATTCTTGCTACCACCTTCAAACAATTTCATCCAGCTCTGGAGAAACTTCTTAAACACGGGAGGTCAGATGCAATGGAAGTCATCATTTAGGTTTCCTAAAGGCTAATACAATTGTCTGGAGGAAGCAGGACTAAGTAAATATATAAATCCAATCACCTGACTGAAGAGGTCCATTAAATACTGGAAAGAGGTGCCTTAATGTAGTAGCATCATACAAACATCCCTCAATCCCCTCCCTATAACCCATATAAATATCCTTCAATCCCCACCTTCTACCCCATACAAAAATCCCTCAATTCCCTCCCTCTACCCCATACAAACATCCCTCAATCCCCTCCCTATACCCCATAAAAACATCCCTCAATCCCCTCCCTATACCCAATACCGTACAAACATCCCTCAATCTCTTCCCTACACCCCATACAAACATCCCTCAATCCCCTCCCTATACCCCATACAAACATCCCTCAATCCCCTCCCTACTGCCCATGCAAATATCCCTCAATCCCCTCCCTATACCACACACAAACATCCCTCAATCCCCTCCCTATACCCCATACAAACATCCCTCAATCCTCTCCCCATACAAACATCCCTCAATCCTCTCCCCATACAAACATCCCTCAATCCCCTCCCTACTGCTCATACAAACATCCCTCAATTCTCTTCCTACTCCCCATACAAGTATCACTCAATCCCCTCTCTATCCTCCAATTGAAGGATGTTGGAATACAGTATATACATTTTCTGTCATGTACCAGTACCAAAAATGGCCAAGAAGAGAAGATAGATATTGAGAGACTGACTAAGAGAGCATGTCTGTCAGGTGGAGAGGGAAGGAGTTGGAGGAGTGGGAGGCCAAAGATGAGGTGGAGGTAGGGGGTGGATATGCAGCAGTATATGAGACGGGTGTGTGGGTTGGAGAGAGAGCAGCCTGAGAGTAATGGACAGTGACATGGAAGCAATTCATTTATCATCATCTATTATGGGACTGAGGTAAACAGAGACAGAAGTGCAAAACTTGGACTGAAGAAGAAGACGAGGAGGAGGAGGAATGGTAGATGGATGATGATGAACAGATACAGGAAAGAATATCTATGGCCTACTCTACTGTCAGATCATGCCACACACACTGTCTATCTGATCGGTCTTTAGTATATAAGATCCAAGTGATAACCATATAGCTACAAGCATATTTTTTCAAGGTACACAAAAATTTTCTTAGAGTATGTAATAGTTTGTTGAGTTTAATGTGGAAGAAAATGCAAAACAGAGCCAAAAACAAGAGGCAAGTGTTCCATACTCTTTAAGTATATTTTCTCCCTTACTCATCTCCGCCATACTAGTAACACAGCTATGGCCCTCTGCTTTTTATAATCTTAAGTACAGACTATAAGGTGTTTATTTTCAAAAAGTAAATCGTATGTTAAAGGATTATTACTAGCTAATTAAATCCTACTGATTCGGATTAACTTTCAACAATGCATGGTTGTTCTCAGTCGCCACTCTCGAACCAATTTAATAGCTTTCCAATCACACCACATCATACCTATAATATAAATTCACTAATATCTGATCGATTTAAATGTAGTAATGTGGGAGGGCTGACCCCCTTTTATTTTTATCCATTTACTAGTGGGGTGACTCACATATATAAATATGCTCGTAGATATGGCGTTATAACACAAAATGAGGGGAAACACAAAACGCAGCTCACATTTACCTTTGTTGTAGTCTATCCGTATCACTATCACAACAAATTATGTCTAGGTTTGTACACAAGACCTTAAGTTTAGTATCACATGGAGCGGCGAGCCACCGCCACTACAGCCAAACCCACACTGAACACAAATTCCAATATGGTCCACCGCTCCTGATCTCAATATATATATTCCCTTATTCACCTAATCGCGCCCCTCTGTTACCCAACTGAGGATTGTAAAAAATCGAATGAATGTTTCCTATGAGCCGAAATCTCCTAAAAGAGAGGCTATTGAGCAGAGTAAGGTGAAAAGAAGTGTGTTAGAAGCACTAGACGTCGCACTGAGAGTTACAGGCTCAGATGGACAACCAGCACCTTATTAGGGAAACACGGAAAGCTGAAGAACTCTGATAACAAACTGAACAAGTGAGAGTGTCTGCTCCAAGGACCAATCTCATATATCCTAATTATGGTTACCTGGGAAATGATGATTGAAATGACTCAAAACTATACTGCTGCAAATATGCAAGTCTGGTGTCTCATGTTGAAGGCTGTATTTTAATTCACCTTTTCCTTTTTATTTATACGGACTAGCAACTTTTCCAAATAAAATACAAAAACAGTAACTAAGTGCACAAATACAAACTTAACAATCGGTAATTCCAACACAAATGAGTGAAATTTCACCCAAAGGCAGTTTTCTCTTGCTACAGTCAACGCCAAGATTACATAATACGGTCCCAGGCTGCAGCAGACATGTCAGAAGAGTAATGAACTTTATAATCAGTTAAAATAGTGTTGAACTGGTCACTGGCATAAATTGGGTCTTTGGTCATACCGGCAAAGATTCGCGGGGATGCCTGACTATATGGCACGTCACTGATAAATCAAGAAATGGCCTCTTCTAGCTTTACCTTCCCACCTCATGATCATTGCAGCTTATTGGGGAATAAATCAAGTCCTCATGGTAGGAGAAAAAGGTGTGTAAGTTTGTATAATAAAACACAGAGCTCATGTCAATGTCGGGAAAGGACCTCCCCATCACCCCATCCTGAACGATATATTGCTACATATGGCGAACTACTCTCGTGTATGATTTTAATGCATTCAGTGTCGATATTTGAAAGATACATATACGATATATTAACTGGGTGTAGTTTAGTACCCAATATAAATCGCTAAGGAAGAGGTTCTAAGACCTCCTACAGTTCATTCATTTGACTACGCGGAGACTGTCGTCGTCTTTGCAGCTTTAGTCCCCGTAGCTCAGTGGCAGACTAAAACAAGACTACGGTTCAACATCCTTTCTATAGCACTTCTTCGTGACTGGCAACATCTTCGAGTGTTAATTTATAAATACAAGTCGGCATCCAAGATAGAGAGGGTAATTTTCACGCCTAGTTAAAGTGAACAGAGTATAGATGCCTACAAGACACAGATATCATAAAAGAGAATATACTGAAAGAAATACGTAAACTAAGTCGCTAAGGAGGAGGTGTTACGGGGAAAGATACGTTTCTATGTTGGTGCGGGCTGGGCAAGGAGTGGGGAACATGGGCAGCGGGGTTGATGCGGACGTCCCTACCTGCTAATGAGAGTGAAAGTGTACCTGTGGTCCGCATTCACAAACACACTTGCAACCACCTCCACGCCATAACTTACAATTTTTGTTTTATTTTAATCTTATTATTTTCAGGAAGAACAGCTGACATGGAAAATTTCAAAGTTCATGGAGAAGAAGCTGGAGAGGCAATAACAGTTTTGTGGTAGCAGTAGTAGCCCCATGTTCATCTGAAACGTGAACCCGGTGGACTGCAGGCTGATGTTGCCCTCCTTCTCCTCTTCCTCCACCTCCTCGTACAATCCACCAAAAATAAGAAAAGAAATCACTGCACAGATGTCTTAAAGGGAAGAAAGAAAAAAGTTTAAAATACGGTGGTTATTTTTTTTCGAGCTGTCATGATATTAAATTTCAGGTAAGCATGTTATATAACCGATATATTGTTTCATCACCTGTATTAACCTGAATATACTGTATGTATATACGGTATATTACCTCTGAAACCGATCCGTGTGACGTCATGGGTAGCCGAGATTTCCAAAACGTGGGTTGCTGCCGAAAAAGGTTAAGAAATACTGACAAACAGTATAATTACGTAGATTTCACTGCACTCTCTAATCAACAGACTTCCGCACTTCACATCTATCACTACTCTTTGTACTTTAATAAGAAGAGAATAATTCGCTAAGGAATGGGTGTCAAGAAATCCCCAGAGCCAATGAATTCGACCCCCATCCTCTCTGTTTAACCATACCATAATAGCACACGTCCTTGCACCCCTTACTCAACAGACTTCCTGACACACATCTATCACCAATCAATAACATGAGCATAATAAATCGCTAAGGAAGGGATATGACGACATTCCCAGAGCCAGTGAATTCGACCCCCATCCTCTCTGTTTAACCATACCATATACGCACACGTCCTTGCACCCCTTACTCAAATGATTTCCTCACCTGTCACATATCGCTACACCTGCTATCTTATCTGATACCGGTACATTCCTAATCAGGCCTACTTTTCGCTGCCATTGTCACTGTCCCTCTGTAGTTCATTCATTTTAACTTAGAAGAAATTTTCGTCCTTTTGCAGCTTATTACATGTTGCTCAGTGGCAGAATGAGCCTATACTGCAAATCAACATCCTTCCCACAAAACGTCTTCGTGACTAGCGCCATATTCTAGTGCTAATCTCTTATACCTCAGCATTCAGGATGGCGAGATGAAAATTTACGCCCATACACTTTTTAATGTAACCCGGCCAAGATTTTCGTCCTTTTTTAAACTTATTTCACGTAATTCAGTGGCAGAAAAGGACGATACTACAGCTCTACCTACTTTTCACCGCACTTATTTCTATCGTCGTATTCTAGCGTTGATCTATTGCTACAACTCAGCATTCACGATGGGGAGATGGTGGTTTTAGGCCAAGTTAATGCAAAAGAAGTGTATCGAAAGTAAACAGGGTATACACTTCTCAAAATCATGTCCTACCTAATTGTTTCATGGTGTCATCTTACATTTCTAGGGTGTGGGGTTTGGCTGTTGAACGCATTTTGTGGTCAAGTCCGTGTCGTTATTGGTTTGTGTGTGTGTGTGTGTGTGTGTGTGTTCACTTTCTTTCAAACGTCAGTCTCTTTTCCTTCTGTATATCTACTCCCCTCTATACCTATCTATCCACCTATATCTATCTATCTACCCATCTATATCTATCTATCTATCTATTTACCAGTTCATCTGTCTCGCCAATAAAGTGTGGAAAATCTGGTTCACTCGGTATCGCGTCCGCCTGCTTATCGTGACTGCCAGCTAACCACACACTCTGCCTTATCTCACAGGAAATACTGCTACACACTTCCTCACACTGTCACACTAAATCATTTGGGTCACATACATACATACACTCATACATACTGATATACATACATAACTGTGCAAATCAAAAAGTAATTGGGGACTCGCACCCCCTAAGAAGTGTAATTTTCAGAGAAGGGGGCGCAAGGACCCACTGAAAAATAATGTGTGTGTGTGTGTGTGTGTGTGTGTGTGTGTGTGTGTGTGTGTGTGTGTGTGTGTGTACTCGATATTATTTTTCTCTATCTGAAAAAGATCCCTAAGGTGAAAAGATATCAAGTGTAGTAAATTAAGGGTAGGGTGGGTGGACAGGAGTGGGCGGGACTGGCTGTTGGTGGGTGATGGGGGAGGGCGAGGTAAAAGAACCCTGTGAAGATGGGCGTTGTAGGTTGGTCAGTATGGGCGTGACGATGATTAAATGCATAAGCAGCTCCTTGTACATCAAGACTACGACTGAGAAGATGATGACGAAGGAGGAGGAGGATGAAGGAAGGATAAATGGCATGTCACGATATAAGTACTCATTTCACCTTAACTTGGCCCAGATTTCCGTCTTTCTGTAGCTTATTTCACGTAGGTCAATGACAGAAAATGACGATGCAGCGGCTCTACATCCTTTCCACAGCACTTCTTCGTGACTGGCACCGCTTTCTTGTGTTGACCTATTGTTACAACTAAGCAGTCATGATGGAGAGTTTACTATTTTAGAGCAAGTTGGAATAAAGAGAGTATTCTAGAATTAATCTATTATTACAGCTCGGCAATCAAGATGGAGATGGCAACTTTAGGCCACGAGTATTCTTGAGTTTATCTATTGTTACAGGTCAGAATCAACACAGAGAGATGGCAATTTTGGGTCAAATTAGGGGGAAAGAAAAAAAGCGGGGGCATACCCAAAAGAAGGAAGACAGTAGCCCGTAGCAAGACAAAGCACATAGTGTCTCCTTCTGTACACAGTCGTTTGAGTGCTTTTCTTTTCCTGTCACCTTGCAAATGCAGATCTTATTTATGACAAGGAATTCATTTTATGTGCGTCGTGAATATCGTGCTGGGTCTGGATTATACATAAAGTCGGCAATCAAAGGGATGGATAAAAATAAGCAAGGTATGATGAGGAAGGACAGTACCCCGAGGCAAGACAAAGCCCAGTGCGAACGCGTTGTGTTGTGTCACCTCAGGGCCATTGGCAAACAGCACATCCCTCTCGCCTGCCAACATGTACAGTCCCACGCACAACGGGGTTCATACAAGAGACGACAGTGGGTTGGCACTGACAGGAAAACTTGTAGCTTTTCTCTCGTAACTACGATAATAAATTTTTGATGGAGAAAAGATACGTGGGAGGTTTCTAAATTTTCTCCCCATACCAACGATTCATTATTTTTGCAAGAACAAGGAAACGGGGATTTTCTCAGCTTTCCTCCCTTCTTAAGAACATTAATTTATGCTAAAAGAACAAGAGACATGCGAAATTTTTAAATATCTCTCCCTGTGAACATTTGTTTTTGCTGGAAGAGGAGACATGGGAAAGTTTCGCTTGTTATTTTTATTACTATTATTGTGGCGTGGATGTGGACGTGATAGGAAGCGTTATGAGAAACACACTGAGGTGGTTTGGCCATGTGGAAAGGATAGAGAGAGAGCGATTGACGAGGAGAGTGTACGTGAGTGAGAGGGGGAGGGGGAGGCCTAGGATGAGATGGAGGGCTGGAGAGGCATATGAGAAAGGGGGATATGAGCTGGGAGCAGGGCATTGAAAAGGCGGGGGACACGGCGACATGGAGGCGATTTGTTTGTGGCTACCCCTTACGCGATTAAGGCGTCTGGCAATAGACAGATTATTCCTTTCGTACCTATTGATTTTTTTTTATTTCAAGAACGAACAACTATCAGGGTCGTTGCTAGGATTTAAAAATGGGGTGTCCAAATGGGGTAGCCTGAGAACTCTTTAGCAAAGTGATTCTTGGCCTGGGGTGTGCAACGTCACTTCTGAGGGTGCCAGCTAATTCAGTTACAAAGTCGTTAAAGGTCAATACATGGCCACTGAATTTGTTCCTATGGCTGGCTGTATTTTTCATCTATTAAGTTACTGTGTGGCATTTGTGTGTCACTGTACCATCTTGGCTGTAGTATGAACTTGCTGTCAAAATAGATAAGTACGAAGAAGTTTCTGACAGAGGGGTAAGAGGACATATTCTGAGAAACGATGGGGTACGAATACACACACACACACACACACACACACACGTTAAGTACCGCTCTTTATGAGGATTAAAAAGTATTCCCTGGAAATTTTGAGTGGTCATTCAGGCATATTTCAGAAGCGGCTATTGGCACTGAGGCCCTCTCTCTGGACACGCCACTGAGAACAAGAAAAATGGGAAGATGATGAATTTCTGCTCATGACAAGATATCAATGGTCGCCGGAAAAAAATAAAGTCATGGCAAGTTTCTGAAATTTACTCTCGTTTTGAAATATTCATTGCTGCCGCTAAAAAGCAAGAGTCATGGCAGGTCTCTGTTTTCCTTGCGTAACTAAGACATTTACTGTTACAAGAAAATCAGGACATAAGAAGTTCCTTTATTTTCCTCACGTAGCAAAGATATTTATTGTTGGAAGAAGCATGCGGAAGTACAACAGTAAAAATTCGCAAGAGACTCACGCTGATGTCTCCCTAATCTATAATTTAATTGTTTAGGAAATCTGTCAACACTTCCTAGCTGGAAACGACAACCGATGTAAATATATCCCCGAAGAGTCCAGGTGTGTGGGTCAGGATTTACAGTATATGTAGCCTATACAGGGTTCCCAGGAAAACATGTTATTTTTGCGCTAACTTTGCTGAAGTTTAACATGCAAAATAAATCGCTAAGGAAGAGGTGCTAAGAAGCTTCCTGTGCCACCTAGGATCCGAACTTTAATACTGAGATTTCCTGCTGCTCTCTGCTGACAATCGACGTAAAATTTCTAAGGGTGAATACAATATCAACGTCAGTTCAGTGCTCAGACGTTACGGAATTGCTGTGTCAGAATTTGTCCCACGTTCATACGTTACTTATTTGTTTATTCATTGCTCCACCCATGAGTAAGCTAGTCAATTCCTCACACATTTCGTGGGACGCTTTGGGTATAATTAAGTTAAAATATTGTCACATTATTTCAGACTGTATTGCAGCAGATTTTCAGAGCATTAAATCTCAGAGCTTCCATGTCATTTAATAGTAATTGTGAGTTTGTGTTAACGGTATGGGAGAGAGCCAGTTCCGTAAGATCAAAACCTGAATGCAGGAAACGTATTTCAGTCGCTCGTCGCTGAGAGATGAGGTGTTATAATTACAGATAACATGAGTAGGATTTGTGACAGGTGAAGGTCACTCTTTTATAACAAGTGATACAATGATACAAGGCTGCAGAGCAATAGAAACGAAATGTCAAGTCTAGGCTGAAAATGTGACAAAAATAAAAGAAAAAGGCTCATGACGAGTGTGAATCATCTTCTTTTACTCCACAAGGGCCGGTGCGGCAATCAGTTTGTAACTCTGCTGAGTTCTGAGGCGGATTCATTTCCTAAACACTTTCCCTATGATTGATATAGGCTACCTAAATACTTTGTTTAGGTTCAACGCCATGGCCAAAGACGGAGTCAAACTCGCCGGTGTCGTTTTGGTGGTGAGTGTGTTGTGGTGTGATGATGGTGGTACAATTGAGAGAGTGTGGTGTGGTGTGGTGTGGTGTGGTGTGGTGTGGCGGTGTAGGGTGCTCACATGTGGTGCCTAGCCACGTGGACCCGCTGCCCTAAAACCGATCTCCCTCACCCTGCCCCGGCCCGGCCTCCACTGCCCCTTGTGTCTACCGCCACAATGCACTCTGAGCTAACCGCCTGTAGAAGAGAATATAACCGTCT
>JAGKTI010010079.1:0-13014 GCA_018397915.1 Birgus latro
TACTCTGCATAATGTACGGGCCTAGGTATTCTGATCATTTTGCTGCCGATCAAAACCTGTGTAAAGGAGGTATGGAATTTTCGTTAGGTTTGTTGGAAGACGCTCCCAATTTTATGGTTATTTTTCTACCCTGCCTGAAGGAGAAGCGGGATCTTCGTCAGGTTGATACAAAGACGCAGTTGGTCCATCGATTCTTCTTCCCCATCAGGAGCCCGCCAAAGCATGTCGTCGTAGGGAGAAGTTTGAGGGACGTTATGGGTGCTTAAAGGAGGTTAGGAATATTCGTGTTAGAAAAAATACACTCGGTCCAATGTTTATTTTTGTACCCCATCAGGAGCCTGCCATGAGTGTGTTGTCTAGGGAGAGGTCAGGGGGCCGTGATGGGTGTCTTGCGAGGCGTCGGTTGGTCTGTATGAAGGTGAGGTCCCACTCGTCCCTCGCCTTCTCAGCACGACGCAGCTCAGCAGAGGTCGGCTTGTACACCAGCTGTCCGCGGGGGTTGAGTGTACTGGAAGGGAAAGGGGGGGTTACGGCAGTGCTATTAATACTGGGGACCCTATTCTATGTGGCTTTAAAGGCTGCGTGACACATCTCCCTTTGTGATATATTCTGCATGTTACGCCTCAGTGTCCTCTTGTATGTTACTGATGAAAACTATGTCGGTATCAAAATGGCATAGATAACATAAAAGAATACGTTAAACTGTAATATGCGCTATAAATCGCTAAGGAGGAGTTGCAACGAAGCCTGTTATATCACACAGACTACGACCAGAGTAAGAGAAAGTGCAGGTAAGCCCTAAATTTACGAGGGTCACCTTCATAACAATTTTTAGGGTAGGAAATTGTCAGATTCCATTCATCTTTTCCAAACGTAATTAGCAACTAGGTAAAAGTTCCTTAGCTGTCATCATGTGCTTCAGAAAACGATGTAAATATTCAGTTTTCCTTCTCTTTTGCGAGATCAGGCTTATAATAATACTGACCTTAGTAGATGGTGATGATAGTGACGACCATCATCCACTCACTTTATGTAGGACTGCCTACTCGTAGTGTCATTCAAAATAAAAATATCTTTATTCACGTGAAAGCAGGACTCCACAATAAGCAGAGTGACTCGAACATTGTCGGTATTCCATATTTCGTCTTCCGGTGTGTCAAAACGACTTACGTAAATTTAGTAAGGGTACCTTTTTCAGCGACAGTACATCTTCCATCACCTTCACCATCCTTCCTCTGTGTCCACCCTCCTCTCTTCCTATTCCTCCCTTCCTTCCTGATACTTTTGATCACTTTTCTTTCCACTTCACGTGGCTCCGCACTGATTGGCATGCCTAATGGCTTCCTGTAACCTAAGAAGCCATTTACAGCGCTGAGTGGTAACCATACAGCCAAATAACAGGGTGATATAATGCCAGCTACGGTATCCCTGTTAACTGTATAGACACGCCAGAGCAGCGTCCATCCAGGAACCAAACTTCTACACTCTTCGCGCTTCGTTGTTGCTAGGTGCTGTCTGCCGCAAGGGAATATCGGTTCACCGCACGGGATAGCCCTATAGAGCTGTTGCTTCCTGCAGTTGATGGGTCTGCTCGATACGACAGACCAGGGTTACTCAACAGTAATAAAAGCCCTGGAATCCGGTGGCGTCCTTTAATGGTTTATTCATACCATCTCCAGACGATGGTGTTCAGCTCAAGAAAATGGTTTACTGAAGTGGCGGGGTTATGTGCCGCCTTCAGTAAGATCTTTATTATTCTCATGCTCTATACAAAATCGTCTGGTAACAGAAACAATAAAGAAAATGACGAGTTCACGCTGACAAGGTTTGAGGAAAATTGTTGATTGAACTGTCTATGATCAAAATATGATTTCCATTAATTCATGTATTATTTAACCATCTGAGTGCGAGGCGTGTGCGAACCGTTAATAACTGTACACAAAATATAATACACACATTTAGATCTCATATCACGTAAATTAATTGTGACTGTTCCAGAGTAATGTATTATCAAGTACAGTCGGGGAAAACAAAAGTATCCCAAAAGGTGAGTGCAATGGATTTAAGAATGAGCGCTACTGCTGTCGTCATTCCAGCAATATGGTGTACTTGTATAGCACATCTAAGAATGTCCGCACTTTCGTTTCATATTATATCATGTTACTGGAAACGTGTCGGGCTATTCCAGTGCTCTTCTTAAGTACTGCTGTAGTGTTATATCAGTGCTGTCATGTCTGTCATGTACTGTCAGTGCTGTACTGTCATGTTACCGTTGTTATGACATTTTATGTAATGCCACTGCTTTCATGCTCTACCGTCATGACAGTCCTGTCATATCTTGTCGTGTCATGTTATGTTAGAGCTCTCAAGTCATGTAAGGATTGTCTTGTTATGTCTTGTTGTCTCATGTTATTTCCCATCAGTTTTACCCTGTCATGTCAGTGCAGTCAGGTCGTGTAATTTTATGTTGTCAATGATGTCATGCCTTTTGTCGGTGATGTAATGTGATATTAACGATGTCTTGTCATGTGATGGCCGTGTCATGCCATGTCATCTTGTCATGTCTGTGATGGTGTCTTCATGAGATGTCAGTGCTCTCATGTAATGTCACAGTATAGGAATGGTGCCATTTAATTTCATTTCATGTTAGTGCTGTCATGTTGTGTCTTCTCGTCTCATACGCCAGTAACGTCATGTTATGTTAGTGTTCTTGTTATGTCATGTCAGTGAAATCATGTCATACGTCATGTTAGTCTTGTCTGATCAGGTCAGTTGAGTTGTCAGTCAACCTGTCACGGCAGTCACTGTTCAGGTGAAAATTCGGCGTGTTAATGGTCCAGCGATTTTGTTTCCTCTGTTTTGTCGAAAAGGTTTCAAGTGACGCGGGAAATATTCGTTATCGTATTCCCTACACTTAGGGCAAGGCTTACCGAACCTAAGGACGACAAAATAACTGTGAGGCAGCAGTGCGATAAAGCAATCGGTTATCGTGCTTTGTCCTTACGAACAGTCGGAGGGTCGGCTTAAATACTTCACGCTAGGCTGGCCATTGGGTTGTCTTCCAGTGGAGTTTTGTGCATCCTGACTATGAAAATTCAGTAGTACAGGGTCTCAGCCAGGAGGTCACGTGTAACAACATATAAATATTATAGTAGTCTGATAATTCAGACTCCAGTGTTGTGTATATAATGATTCATGAGTAAGGATAGGTCTTTTATTGTCATATGAAGGGGAAAAATATTGTAAGGTACCGTACACAAATATATGTTTGGAAGTTGGCCAATTTTACCTTGACATAATCATCCATGTTATAGATGGGGTCTGGCTTTGAGGATAACAGGGAGTATGGTAAGTCTTTGTCAAAACCAAAGAGGACAAAGAAGGGAGATTCGCCAACTGAAGCGTTGATGAAGCTATTGATTGAGGATGCCACTTGGGGAATCCAGTCATCCCAGTGACGAACTATGGGAGCCTAGGTGTCTGAGGCACTCTAAGATTTTTCGATTGTGGCGCTCTACAAGGCCACTGGAAGCCGGATGGTTAGGCACGACATTGCATTTATTAATTTTAAAGCGGCGAAAGATCTCATCCAGGAGACTATTGTTGAACTCAGTACCGTTGTCAGTAAGGATGGTATGTGGTGTACTGAACGGGCAAATTACGTGATCTACGAAGGCACGTGCAACACTCTTAGTGGTCTTATCTGAGAGGGGCACGAGGACACAGTAGCGTGAGAAGTGGTCGACTGCTACAAACAAATACTCAGAGCCTGATTCCGTAGGAGGGAGTTTTAGAAGATCGATGGAGACTGTTTCCCATGGGCGTGACGGGATTGGGTATTGTAAGAGCGGTGCAGGTTAGCCGGTTGATCCTTTGTGGCAGTGGCACGAGATGCAAGAGTCACAGTGCGCACTGACATCGCAACGCATGGTTGGCCAATAGTATTCGAGACGTGCTTGGCGCAAGCATCGGTCTTTACCTGGATGGGATGCGTGAGGTGTATCATGAACGATGTGAAAGATCGCAGATATTAGGTCAGTAGGGACAACGAGTTGGTGTACTGGGCAATTTCTTCCTTGTAAGGAACGTTTTCCTGTACAAGAGATCATCTTTTAGTATGAACTCATCTAGTGGTACTGGTAAAGGAGGTAAGGTCGAGGCATCTCCTGATTCTAGGATATAAACTACTTTGGACCATATGGGATCTTTGCACTGAGGGTTTAGAACAACCTCTGATGTTAGGGTTGTGCTGTCAGTGACCTTGGGCTGCAGGGACGTGACAGGTGCGGCTACATGACGTGAGAGTGCGTCTGCAACTACATTCGATTTTCCTGGGACATACTGAAAAGTGGGATTGAAGTCCCGGGTGGTGATGGACCATCTAGCTAACCTACCAGTGAGGTTGCGTCCCTTAAACAAATCACATAGAGGGAGGTGGTCTGTCTGGATATGCACTGGATAACCATATACTATGTCTCTGAAATGTCGCAAGTACCAGACTACTGCCAGCTTCTAAATCCTGTAATTACGTTCAGCGGTGGTAAGGGAGCGACTAGCATACGCTATTACACGCTTCCTTGATGCTTGATCGAGTTCCATTAAAACTGCACCAAGTCCTGTGCCAAAGGCGTCTGTGCATAGAAGAAAGGGTTTGGTATAATCATGGAATGCTAAAATTGGGGCATTTACAAGAGCTGTCTTTAGTGCTTGGAAAGCCTGTGACTGATTGTTAGTCCATATAAAGGGTACACTTTTCTTTAGTAAGTGGGTTAGGGAAGCGGTGTTCTTTTCATAGTCTTTAATGAATCTACGGTAGTAACCACTGAGGCCCAGGAAACTTCTGACAGCATCGGTAGTGGCAGGTTCTGGAAAATTGATGGTCGCCTTAGTTTTGTCGTTATTAGTATGATTGGCTTGTGCATCTACAACATGTCCTAGGAAGTTGATTTTCTTTCTCAGGAAGTCACATTTACTGAGGCTGATTTTCAGGCCTGCTAGCTGTAGGCGTTCCAATACTTGTTGTAGTTTGGCAAAATGGTCAGGGAGTGATTTACCCACAACAATGATGTCATCTAGGTAAGCAAAAAGAGTGTCCCATCATGCCACTGAAGACCGAATGGATAAGTCGCATGAACACTGAAGGAGCATTCCTCAAACCAAAAGGAAGTCTCTTAAACTGAAAATGTCAGGAAGGGGTGCTGAAAGCTGTAATTGGGCGAGAGGATTCTTCCATTTCGACCTGCCAGTAACCACTGAGGAGGCCGAGAGATGAAAAGACTAAGTTATTTTCACCTAGTGATTCTTGCAAATCTGTGAGAACGGGTAACGGGAAAAGGTCTGAAACAGTTACGGAATTTACCTTACGGTAGTCCACCACTGGTCTAAAGTTGCTGTCCTTCTTTGGGACTAAGAAAAGAGGGCTATTCCATGGACTGACGGAAGTAACATTTTCTATACCATCTGATCTGTTCGTTTTCTCAGGCTGTGATGTAACCAATACGCTGGTATGTAAATCGGCTGAGCTCCTGGTACTAGTTCTATGTGATGTTTGACAAAGTCTGTCCTGCCCATCGGTTCTCCAGGTAAGGCTACCACACTTCTGTAAGTGTGCAAAAGGTCGAGCAGTTGGGATTTGTGTTGTGGAAAATCCTTGCAAGTCACATTCGAGAGCAGGTCAGGTGAACGAGTTGGAACAGATCCCGTAGAGTTAATGGCACACGTTTTGAGCATGTTGGACATATGTAATTGCTGATGGGTCCAGGATTGCTCTCAATGCCCCCGGCAAGAAGAAGTCGTCGAGAAATGACCGCCGGGAAGTTATTTCTCGGTGTAGAAAAAACGGTGTTGTTGTGTGTGATGTGTAGAGAGAGAATTGTAGTATATACCAGTGCTTGTCAAAAATGTCCATTGTTATTTGTGCCAAGGTTATCTTCTTGAGCTTCGTGCTGTGTTTTCCTAGCATTGTGTTTTCCTAGCACTGGCTGGGAGTGTTGATAGTGTGGGTAACGGACCAATGAAAGCTCGTGCATCGTTCTCAAATGGTTAAAGTCGTGAGTGACGGCGTTGGCTCAGGTCAGGGAAAGCATCTGAAGCATCAGTGTTTATGGTCAACCCGCACCGGCACTCGTGATGCGCCTTTTCTCCTCCCTCACTTCTCTTATGGCCCAGGCGGTCCAGGGGATCCTGACGACGGGCACTCTACACAGCCAGGTTTCAGGCGGTAGAGGGGGAGGTGACGGCGGCGGCTCAAGGAAATAACCCGCAATTCGACCCAGGACTGGAGTCCCGTGCAACGCGATGGCAAAGCGGTGCTGACGGGCGTGTAGGGCCCCTAGTTCTGTTACGGCGCGGTGGTAACTGCTGCTGAGGATGCCGTCAAGCGTCAGCAACCCAGCCAAACTACACAGAACCAGACCCACCACCACCCACCGCCGTGACGCTAAACCCCTCCGTATTCCTCCATCACCGTGTCCGTGGCGCCTTCTGACGGGTTCCCTCCATCCCGTGAAACTGTAGCCCTGGGCTGCGACCACCATTATATCTTGTTCTGGTGAGGTGGTGGCAGGTGGAGCGGGGGGTGGGACGGACACATATGAAGAAGAAGAAACAGTTGAGACAGGTTGAGAAGATAATGATGAGACAGATGGAGGAGAAGAAACAGGTGAAGGAGACGGAGGAGAAGAAACAGGTGAAGGAGACGGAGGAGAAGAAACAGGTAAGACTAATGGTAAAGAAGGAAAGAGTGAGACAGGAGGAGAGAGAGGGACAGGTGACACAAGAGAAGATGGAGTGACAAATTCTGTGGAAGGCGAAGAAACGACAGGTGTGATGAAGGGAAAGAGAGGCAGAGGAGATATAGAATTATCGAAGCTGGTTGTAGACAAGATTATAGCAGTATCATCGGGCTTAGGTACACCAGCAATGTGTGCAGCTGAGGCGGGCGAGTAGGCGGTTTCCATGTTATAGTCAGGAAATCGTTCTGTGGGTTGGTGAGTACAGAATTTTGGGAACTGGGTTGTTATGACATTTTTTAAGGTAGGCCTGGTCTTTTGCAGCGGATTAAACACTTCATAAAATAGGTGGTTCCCGGAAATAATGCCATCACCTTCCTCCTCCTCTCCAACGTACTCCACACTCTTAGCCCAGGTTTTGCGTTGCTGCCGAACTTTTACTCGTAGCGTAACAGGGACAGGGCGGGGGAAGTACAGAACAGGAGGATCTGAAAATTCATAGCCCAAGTGCAGGTCATCTTCTTTAAACCACGCTTCTTTTCTCCCGAATGCGCCTCGCCTTGGCTGGGTATGCAATAAGTGGCGGGCGGAGTAGTATGTGCAGTCACAACAGTAAAATAACTTAGTTTTCTTTAAAATTGAAATTTCTACTTGGGTGGGATTGCCTTTAACTGGGCATAAAACATTTCTAATCCCAAACACGCGTATACAAATCGGACTCATTTTTGTATTTTGTACTTACGGAGCACGCAGTACTTACCTCGACGACGCTGGGTGTCACACTGAAAGATGAACTGAGCAAGAGTGACTTATATACTATTCCGTTTTCTGAACGTGGGTCAAAATAATTTTCTTCCTAGTAATCCGTTTTCTATAAAGGGGCTAAAATATTTTTTTTTCTCGAGCCTAAACCTTTTAACCCTTTCATTGAACACGGAATTGCATATAATAACGGAAAAATACAATAACCCAGTTGCATTACTAATAATATCGTTGACCGTCAAAATATGCATAGGGAAAAAAATAAAAGTACTTATAAAATAACAATGGTAAGAACAATAGTGGAAATTGTGTATGAAAAATAGGTTAGATCTGATTAACGACGATAGTAAATCTACTGTACTGAAGAGGTGATAGTGACATGCTGAAGATGCTGACCGCAGTCGTGCTTTGTGAATAGTGAAGACAGTGAAGTAGCTAGGGAAAAAAAAAAAAAAAAGGAACGACAGAGAGATTACCTTAGCAGAGAGTAACACATTGTGAGACAATTATTAAGGCGAGAGACAGCACCGATGATGAGAGTGACGAGATACAGGAAGAGGAAAATAATAGCAGTGAGGGTGACGATTATGGGTAACGAGAGCTGCTATAATGAACACCAAAATCCTGGTCGTTGTTCTCACGTAAGAGTCTGCCATGAGCTGTATTAGTGACGGCGAAAGGAGGAACGATATTATTGGTGATGACAGTGATGATAAAATGAAGATAGTGAAGATAATGGGAAAGACGGAATGAGTGATCTGGCTTGAGAGGCTGAAGGAAGTGATAACGTGTTAAAGACAAGGAAATAACAGATAAACGGATAACTACAGTGAAAGGGATTATAGTTGTGTTTGGCCAAAATAACAACGATATTATTGATGAACTTTGTGAGTATGGTAGGCTATTAATAGAGGTCAAAAAGATTAATAGAAAAGATCATGTTAAGCATATTAAAAGAACGGTGGTAACGATAGTGATGATGATGATGATAATATGCGTGATAATGGTGGTGAAAATAAGGATAGTGAAGATATGGGAAAAATGATGATAAAATGACGGCAATTATGAAAACAATAGAAGTAGTGATGATATTTACCCGACTCCCAGTTCCGGTAGTATCGATAGTGATGATGAAGGTGTATTTAGTAGTGATGATGAAGCAATGATCGTAATAATGGTGATGATATGAAGAACAGTAATGATGATGATGATGATGATATAACGGTAATGATGATGATGATGAAGATATAACACTGATGATGACGATAATGATGATGATAACAGCGATGATGATGATGATGATATAACAAAGATGATGATGATATAACAGTGACGACGATGATGATATAACAGTGATGATGATGAATATGATGTTAATATGATATAAATAATAGTGATGATAATAGTGATGATGATGATGAGAGTAACGATACCAGAATTACCAGAGAGCAATAGTGATGATGTGGGAAAGCGTCAACAGTAGCCAGGATAATTATTACACTTTTTACATTAAATCCAGTGACAGCAATTCCCATATTATCCCCCTTCGAGGTGTAGGGGCCCGAGGTTAGGCCTGTGTAGTGTGTGGGGGGGGGCTAAGTCCAAACCCGCAAAGATCGCTAAATATTCGAGAAAAAATAGTTGGACATCGCTTAATATCCTCTAAAAAGTGGTTGGATATAACTTAATGGGAAAAAAATCACCAGAAAATCGCCAAAAAAGCATCTTAGAAACCGCCCAGATCTCTATTAACGCTAGAATTCTTAGCGCTAAACGTTAAAAAAGTATCGCTAAATGGAAGGGACTGTGTTTTTATATCTCGCGTCAAAAGGATTCCTGTATATTTAAGGGTAGATGACCAGCCTGCTTCCCTTGATGGCATTAAGTGATGGAAAAGCTTTAGTTACTCCTTGAAGATCGAAATTATGCTTCGTTGCTCCGAGTGGGGTGTTCTAACCATTAAACCACCATGTGCCTTAGTAGTGGAAATTGTGATGATATATAGTGGTAACTGTTTTGATAGTGGTAACTGTGACATTAGTGGTAATTATGATGATAGTGCTAACTGTGATGATAGTAACTGTGATGATGAGTGGTAACTGTAATGATGGATAATGGTAATTTGATCCAGTCTATCTATATCTATAGCCCAACGCCCTAATCCCGCAAAGAGTGGCCGCAGACAAAACGCCTCCCAGTCGCTCTGTCACCTACCTTAGCTGATCAGTAAAGTCTACACTAACGTAACTTAGATATTTTTAAACTGTTCTCTTCCCTAATCAGGAATCGAATCCGCGTCCTTTGAGACCGTAAACCACTACTCTACCTACTCGGCCACCTCAGTTTCTTGATGATAGTGATGATAGCGGGAAAATAATGCTGTTGACAATGATAAGAGAAATATCAGTAAAATGGTTTAAACTGTAGATAGTGATGGTAAATGTAGCAGTATTTTTAGCTGCTGAAAATGGTGATAGTGAGTGGTTACGATAAAGCTAATAAAAGTGGCGGTTTTTACGACAAATTTCTGATGATCGTGATGGCGACAGAGAAGACTGTAAAGTTAATTTCGATAATGAACAATGGCGGTGCTGTCATCAGGAAGTTTTGAAAATGCAGCGATGATCAGTAAAACGAAAATTACATACAAACTGTGACAGGCCATATATATATATATTTTTTTAAGCTAGGAAATGGGGACCAAGGGCTATGACCCACAAAAATGTTCCCTCCGAAAAAAATAAAATACAATAAAATAAAATAAATGAATTCATAAACAGAGAGAGCCACTGCAGAACCAGATCTCCTCGAAAGAAGAGTGGCAGCTGGTATTACCCCTTCCACATGCTGGCTAAGTATGAATGGGGAAAGGATGTCTGTAAGGAGGGAGATGCATGTGAAAATCGATGTATTTGTGTTGGTTATGTTTGTTTCCTTGAAAATATATATTTGCCATCATCCAGTTATTTGGTTTTATGGTTACCACCCAGCGTTGTACATAGTTTCTGGGGTTATAGGAAACCATTAAGCCTTTTTGAAAAGCCACAAAAAGGCTGCACGACATGGAGTGAGTGGATGACGGGCGCCCTCACCAGCCACTAAACGACAGACGCGATATACAAGCAAATGAAAGGGCAAACTTCCAGCATTCCCATCACCACAGATTGGGCTTCGCATCCTGCACGTGGGGCACACCAAGACAGCGGGAGGAACAGGGCACCACCACTCCATTATGACACCAAACGGAGGGTAGTGATAACTGCAGAGCTCGGGAGAGGGGGGATGTTAGTGGTATCAAAACACGGGCCCGGGTCTAAGGAAGGCCAGAGAAGTAAGCCAGTATCTTACCAGTGTGTAGTTACTGTTCAATAAGACATGAATATGAGGAGATATAATAATATACTGGATTATCTTTTCACAAGCTAGGAACTGAATATGTCTAGAAACGATTAACAACAGTAATTATTCTTGGATTTATTTATAATAATTATTGTTTTTCTAGGGAAAGGTGTACAGTGCCGGTGTGACTGAAATCTCAGGGGCCTGTTCACTAGTGCTAGGACCCGAAAAGCCAGAAGTTTAGTTAATGAAATGCTTGACAGGGAACAACATGGCTGAAAAGCTGCTTGTTGACTGAAAGCAGTGATAAGGAATAGGGAAGCGAGCTTTGTAAGTAAGAAAAAAAAAAGTCGCTGCATGACAGTATTGTGATCATCACTCTAACGTATGGACGTGAAGATGGACCCTGTCGATAGAAAACAAGTAAAGGATGAGAGATGTGGAAATGAGTTATTTGAGAGGAGCATGTGAAGTTACAAGGAGGGACAGACAGAAAGTGAGGAAGTAAAGGAACGTTGTGTTGATGTGGATATGATTGAAAGTGCTAGCGAAATACCCTGTACTTTGAGATAGTCTGGTTATGTGAAGAGAATGGAGAATGATAGACTGACGAAGACAGTGTATGTGAGTGAGGTGGAGAAGGAAAGGAGGGAGGGAGAACAAGAATGTGATAAAGAGATGGAATGGAGAGACATACTGTATATGAGAAGGGGATGTGAGTTGGAGAGAGGTCAACCGAATGGCAGAGAACAGGGCGACGTGGAGGTGATTTGTTTGTACCCACCTCTTACGGGATTAAGGCGTCTGGTAAGAAATAGGTAGATAAATTTTTTATATGCTCTCCTCGTTGTGACTTATTGGAAGACGCTTAAAATATTGAGAAGCATTTTTTACCAAGTGTGCAGGCATCAAAGGAAGTCAAGTCGTCAATCTCCGTCACACCTCCACCCGCATCATCTTTCCCTCCACACCCCCGAATCCTCACCCACGTAGAGCCCTAATCACGCAGCTACCAGAGAAATGCTTCCATCCCTGAGGTATCGAACTGACATTTTCACACTGACGGGGATCACGGAGAGTCGAGATAAACTACTAGCTTGTGAATGACTCTATATCCAAAGCAAGGAAAGAGTTAAATCCGAAACATAGACAAGAATGTTTTTAAATCCGGAACATAGACAAGAATGTGTTGTTAAATCCGGAACATAGGCAAGAATGTGTTGTTAAATCCGGAACATAGGCAAGAATGTGTTGCTACTCACCAAAAAGGTGACGCTGGGCAGCCAACTAGATAGAGGGGGATACCAAACCACCTGAGCCTCATCACGCCCTTGTACACCTCTCTGGTGCTCACATCGTACGTCCGCAGGCACTACGGGTGAGAGGGAAGGGAGTAGTTATTGCCTTGTCTTTTATCATCACCTTGTATACTAGGGAAGAGATTTTTATTAGGGGTGTCATTTTCTGGTCTTTTATTTATCAGGGGGTTACTTTTTATCAGCGAGTAATTCTGTGTCATGGCAGGTGTTCTTCGTTATCAGTGGTCTATATTTTATCAGTCTTTTAGGTACACAAGTGATCAACTCTGGAACTGCCAATTCCACTTAGTTTTCCTCATGCCTGGCCCAATGATATCCTGTCTTTTGTTATTTAATACCACGTAATTGAAAATCTCGAAATGAAGTGATCTTGGCTACCTTTGAATAGCTATCTTTACAAGGATTTAATTATGCAGACTCTCATCCCTCGGTTCTTTATTATGTGCTTTAAAAAGAAATAGAACAAGACACCGTTCACTCAAACTGACCTTGAGGAAGATCTTAAAGCTGTGATGTTTATCGTTGTCGTCCTCGGCATAGAGATACACCGCCAGGGGTCGTAGTGGGGTCGTCTGGGGCAGCCAGGTGGTCGTGTTGCATAGGTCACGGTAAGGGGGGGTCAGTGTTCGAGCCCCCACCAAGTCGTCTCGTAACCTCTCGTCGTATCTGGCTCGTACCATCCTGAAGAAAAGTGTTGTATTTGTCACTGTTGTCATCGCCATTAGCGCCATCAACCGATAACGCATTCAACCGGACGATTTAATTCAACTTCGAAAAGGCCTCTCGTATTAAAGGGGTTGCTGAAGTATATTTGTCACTGTCGTCATCGTCATAAATATCTGCAGTCCTGTGACGTCATCTTT
>JAGKTI010010079.1:13190-29294 GCA_018397915.1 Birgus latro
CGGGGACCTTCTTCTTCGCTGTCTCTGTCTTTCTGTGTGTGTGTGTGTGTGTGTGTGTGTGTGTTTCCCTGAATTTCTCATACCCAAGCACAGTTGCCAAGTATGGGTCAACCAGCTTGCTGAAAGTTCCTGTATTTCTTTTGTTCTTGTGTTATGTCGGCGTACCATCGAATGTCACTGGCCATACGTCTATTAATTTTACTGAAGTTGCAATTTAGAGTATTCATTCAAAACATGTTTCCACATATGCTGAATGTCCATTGTCATTGCTAACGTACCCATGCACTAAGATCTACCCACAGCTCACAAGAACAGCCAGAGTCAAGATTAAGGGTTATTTTAGAAGTAGTATGTATGTATCTATGTATGTATGTATTCTAGCGGCCGGTATCCACACGCCTTACATGGACGGACAACTCCGCTAGACACGTTCAGGCTTTGTTTTACGGGTCATGAAGGACAAACTGCTCCTTGAGGCCGAGAAACACCAAAGAAGTGACTCGTCCCCACCTACTCCAGTCCTTCATGCTTAGATATAAGTACTGAAGGACTGGGGAGAGAAAATTGAGAGAAACATGTGGAACTATTTGGCTGTATTTGTAAGAGAGCCGGTGAGTCACAAATGGAACCTTGTTAATATCCAGAAACAGAAAATACACAGACGCTCAGTAAGCTCGCGTATAGCCTTGAAAGTGACGTCTGCCTGTTTGTTGTGGAGCATGTGGCTGGGGTAGATTTGCTCCTCGTAGCCTGAGAAATGAAGACCGGCTGATCCATAGTGAAAATGAATCAGTTAAAGAAGTTAGATATTCAGAAGTAAGTATGACATTAATTCACTCTATGACAGGCGTGAGTGTGACGTCTGCATGTTGGCTGTGGATCATGTTGTTGACGTATATGTGCTGTTTGAAGTTGGAGACGTGTATGCCAGAGGACCCAGAGTGGAAGCGAAGGGGTACACATTAGGAGCAAGTATGATATTGCTTAACTCACTCTTTGACAGGCGTGAGTGTGACGTCTGCTTGCTGGTTGTAGATCATGCGGCTGAAGTAGATTTGCTGTTCGAAGCCGGAGACGTGTTGGCCGGCAGACCCTGAGTGGAAGGTCCTTGACACCTCTGGCACCACCACGTCGCGGCCCCTACGTAGGTCCTCCCACGTCAGCCACCAGTCCCAGTCACCACGCTGAAGGAGGACGAAGAAGAAGGATGATGATGATGATGATGATGATGAGAGATTAATAACTATCAACTTAAATCCCTTCAGTTTGGTGTCATGCTTTCTGAGGTGAGATGGGTTTGCTCATGCTATTGACAGACGATTATGCAACTAAGGGAAGACCTCATGCTGTGGAAAGATTAATGAAGCCTGTACCTAAAACCCCTCCAGGTCGAAAAGTCTCCTCGAAATTGAATAATCTGGTAGCAGTGGTCATATAATAAGAATGATGTACTCGGGCTGAAGGGATTAAGGGGAAGATGGATGTAGATGCTGAGAACCCTCTTTGCAGCATCTTCACTGTACTAAGCACTATTATTGACCACCATTCTCACAGGAATTTGCCATCTTTTTACTTGCTGTAATTTTCTGTCTAGCAATCTCGTGTGGCGCTCCTATACTTCAAATAACTGTCACTAACAGCCGGGAAAGGAAGATGGGACTTGCTTAAACTTTAGTTATGCTAATGTGAACGTGAGCCCTGTGGACTGCAGATTAAAGCTGCCCTTCTCCGGCAGTCCACCATCCTCCTTTCGAGGGCTGGAAGGGAGATGAGAGTCGTTTGTATAACCATCTTCCTGGTTATATTGGGTCACCGCACAAAGGCGTCCATCTCCAGCACCACAACTTCGTGAACTCACTTTTAGGCTAATTATGACCCTATACCCTGTTTATTCTGACGACTTAAAACTGCCATATCTCCACCTTGAACGCTCAGTTCTAACAAGAGGTTAGCATTCGGATATGATGCTAGTCACGATGAAGTGCTCCAGAAGGGATGCTGAGTCATAACATTGCGTTTGTCATGGAGTTACGTGAAATAAAACCCAAGTATGGCAATTATCTGTGCCAAGTAAAGGTGAAAGAACTACAATTACTCTTACCTCCGACACCCACTTTGGGATGACCTCTGTGGCGTAGGCTCGTGTGGTCATCCAGCCGTACATAGGGTAACTCCGCGCCCTCAGCAGCACCCGGGGGTCGCTGGCCGTTTCGGGGAAGCTGTAGCTGCTGAAGGCGTTGACGACGGTGATGGTGGGGTCGTGGTCCAGCAGAGGGGCAGCCTGGTGGAAGAACCTGCAGAATGCGTCACCATAACTGTTCTTTTACCTCAGTTATTTTATTGCAGTCACCGTAACTCTCTTGGTCATTGTGTTATACTAATCACAACTGTTCTTCCTCCTCGGTTATTGCACTATAGTCACCGTAACTGTCTTGGTCACTTTCCTAGAGTCAGCATAACTGTTCCATCGACTTGGCTATAGTCATCACAACTGTCCCCACCTTAGTTATCACGCTATAGTCATCGCAACTGTCTTGGTTCTTGTGCTGTTGTAACCATAACTGTTCTGGGCAGACTGGTGGAAGAACATAAGGGCTTGTCACCACACCAGTTATTGCTCCCTAGTGATTGTCTTCTACTGTAGTCACCATAGCTATTCTTTAACTTTAATTATTGCGCTACTGTCACAAAAACTGCGACTCAGGCTTCTTGGACTTATTATCAGCTGAATGAAATCGTCTGAAATCAGCTAATATAAGACATTATCCTGGTTCCGACAACCAAAGAGTCAATGGTATCAGTATTTACACTGTCAGTCTTAAATGACTCCCTTTCAAATGAATGAAATTTTCAGGGGTTAGCTGTAATTAGGTACCATGACATGGTTAATTATCACATGGTAAGGAACGCCATTAGAAAGAGATATGTCATTTTTACAGTCTGAATAAATTTAAGATTAACTTGAAGCAGTCCGATGAAAGGATAAGATCGTCCTCGAGAATAATGACCTTGTTGGCGTGTGAGAAGCGAGCGAGGACAATGTAGAGGACAATAAGGAGCAATTAGTGTGCCTAATGAACTGAGCCAGACATTCATAATTCAAGTTCCCGGAATCCTGGCCTAACCATCTGCACATAATGTAATCTGAGGGTATATATTTCTCTGTACTAATTAGCTTCACACTAACTGCGAAAATTCTGTATTAATTCCATATTTACCACACAATCTGACACTGACCTGAAGAAGTCTGGTGACAGGATAAGGTCGTCCTCGAGTACAATGGCCTTGTTCGCGTGTGGGAAGCGAGTAAAGACGGTGTAGAGAGCGAAGCGAACGTTGGCGTTGGTGCGGTTGCTGGCGATGCCCCGCGGCCGATGAGCCACCGCCGCCACGCCCAGCACCCGCGACAACATCATGCTCTCACTTACGCCACCGTCAACCACCACCACCACGTCCGTCTGTCCACCACCAGCGATACTAAACAGGTTTCTCAATAACCTAGTCAAACAAGAGCAAACAACATACACCTAGTAGTATGTACTCTTTGGCTTATTAGAAATGCTGGGGAGGGTCTGTATAGGAGGACTGTAAATGTGGCTGAACTCAGAAAGGACACATAAAAAAAATCCTAAGAATCTATCATATAAAGCAAGACTCAAAGATGGTAACCGCAAACACATATCACAAGGAAAACTGAGAGCGGATGGTGTGGGAAAAATATGTGGGAAGACAAACCAGAGGAAGGAAAAGAACGTTTATATGAGTTGGATGGAAACGGGGGAGTCACAAGCATGCATTTCCCATCAAAGAAAAGTTGCTCGTTAATTCACACATATCACCTGAGAGAAGGTGGGTGTAAGCTGGGTGGGTTGATGTTGCTTACCTGTACAGGTGATAAGGCTTGTCGGCTGTCACCACCACCACGGGGATGTCCTCCTTCACCGGGATGAATACCTGCACAGACACCATTATTTATCGCTGCATCAATTAGTAAGGGCGCCTGTTTTTAGAAGGAATGAACAGAGGATACTTATACATATATATATGGTGTGATCACTTGGAGGAAAGTGAGGTAGACTAGGTGGTGAAAACGTTAGATGTGAGTTTAGTTAGCCAAAAAGGTGGAGGGATATGGTGTGTGTGTGTGTGTGTGTGTGTGTGTGTGTGTGTGTGTGTGTGTGTGTGAAACGAGATATGAAAGTTGATGAACATGGGGAACTGATAGAGGCTTGAGTTGTCTGGATGAATTAATCACGGAGGAGTATAAGGCATGGATTTGGCCCCCCATTTTTATCTTCATAGTCAAGGGGCTGGCTGTCTGGCACATACTGTGAAGTGCATCTATAAAGGAAAATACACCCCCCGCAAAAAAATAAAAATGCAGATAGTTTCGTCTTTTTGATGTGGTCAGGATTTCGGCATTTTGAACAATATGTGAATCAGTGTCTGGCCTATTTCTCTTGATGCGCTGTTCAATGTTCCCTCTCTTTGTTCATTCTCCTTTGTTTCCTGACCTCTACCACACTTTATTCGTAGATGGGAAAAAAAATCTGGATGACGATGATCATCAAGAACGCCAGTAAGCTGTGAAAACCTCAGAATTAGAGCTAAATATTTAGTTTGTATTAAAATTTTACTATTCAACATTATGCACGTCATGTTGATGTTGATTCTTTTCCCTTGTATGTATGTGTAGGGATTATGAGAACTGTCTAGTAAAAGCATTTCAGCCTAGACTGCTGCAATTTTTCGTGACAGACAAATTCAGCAGCACTAAGCCTTAAATTCTCCACATTTGAGGAGGTTTTCATAGTTTTATATTTTGCATAATGCTTGGTACATGTTCAAATTCCGTGGTGTTAGTTATATATTTGCTTGGGTATATCGACGTTTTGTGTGAATAATATACAGCAGAATATCAACGATCCAAATACAGGAACAGACTAGTAAAGAAGTGCTAGAAATCCTCCTATGGCAGAGATACTACGCCTACAAGTAAAGACTGGAGACTGACCTGGCGTTTGCGTGTGTCGGGGAAGAATGGGGTGGTGCAGGAGCAGAGGTCCCCGTAGCCCTCGTACCGCTGGCAGAACTCGGCCTGGCGTCTAAGTCCAGGAAGGGAGTACCATGCGCACCGGGATTCACCTGGGGCAATCAAGGTGACATGAAAGCTACCGGTTTAGTAAGGGACACTTTCATCGATAAACGCCAGATTTATCACAGCTTTTCATGCTTACTTTTCCTACATCTCCTCCTTGGCTACACTTCGCAACTCTGACTTCCAGTCGTTCTTTCATTCAGCCAGCTATATATCCAATCATAAGTCAGATGAGAGAAAGCGCTTTTCCTTGTGGTCATCTCTTTAGCAAGTGTCCCCCTGCCCACCAACCAGACCAACACCCACACCTACACCTCCACTGGATAACAACTGGCAGCTCTGAATACTTAATGATCTCTTTTAACAACCTACACACGTCCATCCACAGATCATAGATAAAAACGTTCCATCCTTCTTATGGTCGTCCCTTTCATGTCCCCAGCCATACCTTCTCCTGGGCAATGCTGATTACTAACCATCATCCCTTTTAGCCACATAGACGTCCAGCCAAAGATCAGATGAGGGAAATCGCTGCATCTCTCTCGTAGTCACCCCTTCAGCCAGTGTTCCTCCGCCCACCACCCCCACCCACGCCCACGCCTCTCCCTGGGCAACACGCGCCGCCCACGTTGACCCCAAGGACTCGAGAGCTTGTTCGCCCTCACGACCCAGGAACATGACCCACTCCGGCTGGATGAAGGAGAGGAGATTATGATGAGATTTTTGCCTTGTGGTGTGATTTTAACGTCTCTCTCTCTCTCAAACCCAAGAGCCGTATTCACAGACTTTCCTGAGAATAAGTTGTGCATAAGATCGTTTATTTATACTTTTACCATCATTCATCCGACTACCAAAGACGTCACAGCCAGCTTAGGGTGAATGTGATTAAGGCAGATAGAAAATAGTAAAACAAGACAACAGTTACGCAGCAATTCGTTTTCTTGTAAACCCACGTTCTCAATTTTTTATTTTTTTTTTGTGTGTGTGTCCGACTCTGGGCACAGGCTTCACAACCTGCTATCAAGGCCCAGCAGTCCTCCTACATACCATACACCTTCTACGTGTCACCACTTCGGCGCTAACATCCACCGTCCATATTGAATACATGCTAGGGCTGTCTCAATATATATCACAAAAGAGACATCCATTAAAATATGATACGGGTTAGCAAAATTACTCTCGGTATTTTTCGATTAAAACAAATCATATTCCGTAAAATCTAAGATATACACAATAGTATAACGGAACCCCCAGTTTTTGAACATTACTAAAAACAAACATTCAAAAAAGCCCCCTATACATTCTAATATATAAAATACAAAGGATCATGTGCACACTTCATTCCACTACGAAATTTGGAAATACAGAGTGATTGTTGTCATATTTCAGTGCTAAAATTTTTCCTGATAATTATAACTAACTACTATGTTGATTTGTTTATCGTAAGTGTTAGCAAAGAACCTTTACTAATACAGCCCCAGTTCTATATCCCCAATACTCACCATACTCCTTACCACCTCTACTGAATGCACCCCTAATACCTAATACCCATACCCACCATACCAACTACTACCCCTTTTCTCCCTTTTGAGTGTAGGACCTGTACCTTATACCAAATATTCACCATACCCAATACCATCTTTAATGAATGCAGCCCCAACACCTTACACCCAATACCCACCATGCCCACTGCCACCCCTTACACCAAATTCCCACCCAGTACCTTATACCCAATACCCACTAGCACCCCTTACACCCAATTCCCACCCAGTACCTTACACCCAATACCCACCATGCCCACTGCCACCACCACTCTGCCAGGCTGCACTGCTTCCACACACTGCTTGAGTCTCACGTGCTCTGCTGGCTGGTACGTGAGGAAGTGCCTGGCCATCATGACGTGCCCTTGCGACTCGTGCACCACCACCACGTGCACGCCTGAGTGGGAACCCTGGGGTCTGCTGAAGCTCACCTTCTCTCCACCTTTATCGTACACCTGGGAAAGACTAATTAGATCAACATTACCCCCTTGCTTCAGGTGTGGTATTCTGTTGCTTTATTCTTGCTACTTCCTATTTTATTAACCTTACTGGAAACCTTATTTTTAGTGAAGAGGTTAATGGATGTTTTATTTAATTAGTCCATTTTGGTAACTTTCTCGTAAGCTAAAAATAATCGTCTGTAGCTGGCAAGAGGTAAAGGAAAAATGTCATCGTAGTGAAGTGATTACTCCTTTCTCTACGATGACTCTTTCATTATAATACTTTCATCTTCCTATAACTCCCAGTCAGCTGAATAAAATCGTCTGACAGTAGTTGGAATCAAATACTAGAGCTGTTTCGACCATTAAAGGGTTTATATATCACCATAAACATAGCGGAACATAGCGGAACTTTGGCCAGTATTCTCGTCGGCTAAGGAGGCTCCGTGGCACCTCTTCCTTAGCGATTTAATGTCAGACTACCCATTAACACCTTCTTTTTTGCTTCTTATGTCTTTGTAATGCTGATATAAATTGCATTAATAACACACAAGAATACACTTGGTAGTAATGGAGAAGAATCAGAAATAAATCGGTAAGGAAAAGGTGTTAGTAAGCTTCCTAATCACTCGAGAATGCCTCCCTTTGACGGGAAAATAAAATAATATGAACAGAACTGACGCAAAATGAATATACTTACAAGGACGTCATCTCTGTACAGCTGCACACGAGACTCACTGAGCCTTACTGTCAGCTGCATGTGTCTAGCCTTCTCACCTGAAAATAATATAAATAATAATAATAATAATAATAATAATAATAATAATACCTTTCAATATGAGGACGTCTTCTTCATTTTATTTATGCCATCTCAAGACGATTTTATTTGACCCAGGAGAGACTGTTCGAAGTGGAGTTAAATATATAGCTTTAATGACCTCCTTTAACACTACAGTTAAAAAAAGCCATTGAATAAAATCGTCTAGAGTGGTGTGCTTAAGATGAGAAAGACGTCATTGCACTGAGATGGTTAGGAAAGGAGGTTCTGCAAGACTAACCAAGTAAATTCCTATCTCAAGACCGTATTCATCCGTAGAAAAGGGTGAAAAGGAATACAGTACATAGCTGAGATAATGTTTATGTTAGATGAAGGTCAGGATTGCTTCTTAGGCTTAGATTTAAAAGAAGTGGGACATATATTTTTTCCATTAATGGAAAATTAGGGAAGTATGTAAAAAAAAATAATATACTACTTGATGGGAAAATTAAGCATATTTTTTTTTTTTTAAAGGAAACTCAAAAAAAAAAAAAAAAAAAGGTTTACTTTCGATATTCTTTTTTTGAAACTGAGTATAATATGAAATCATCAACAAATAAAAATTAACTACAATTATTGTCTTGATAGAACTGATTCCTTGCATTATAGTGTTTTACCTGACCACACTGAAATATAAGATAATATAAGGTTCTCTCACGCTGAGGCTTGACCCGGACATATTCTGAAGCAAAGTGTTCAAATCCGTATGCCGCATGAAAACCGGAAAAAAAGAACATCTCTCCTCCAAGGACCAAATTCTAGGGGAGGGGAGCGTAACGGCAGGGGACAGGGCGACAAGGAGGCGATACGTCTGTGGCCACAACTTCCGGGATTAAGGCGTCTGGCTATTGACAGATGGAGAGATAGAAGCGCTGGGCCCGCCGTTTCTCAGTATCAGACAAAGACCCGGTTAGGGAAGCTCCATAACACCTTCTCCTTAGAGACTTATTTTGCTTATTACATCATTTACCCCGACCTACACGATCCGATAATAACTGCGTCAGAATATGTCCAGTTCCGACCTTAGCAGAACGAGCCTCTAAAAACTTGTTTACTGTGAGGACGGAATCGGATATATTCTGACCAAACTCTCCTGTTATGTAGACTGGCATAAAAAAAAACACACATCAAATCCCAATGACACGATACTTCATGGGTGTACTTGGTAGGTGTACTCGATGGGTGTACTCGATGGGTGTACTCAATGGGTGTACTTGGTGGGTATACTCGATGGGTGTACTTGGTGGGTTCTACTTGATGGGTGTACTTGGTGGGTTGTACTTGATGGGTGTACTCGATGGGTGTACTCGATAGGTGTACTGTTCAATAACCAATCTAACTCTCCCCAACTACCATCATCTATACTTAGCAAGCATTCACATACTAAACCACCAGTCTAACTTTAACAGCCTAAAATAACTCTGCCCATAATTATTCCACACACTCGTCCACTCATTTACTCAGTCTGTTCCAAAATCTGCTTCCAATCACCCTTCTGACCTAATCTGTTCTATAATCTACTTCCAATCAGCCTTCTAACCTAATCTCTTCCGATATCTGCTTCCAATCTGTATGTTCTGGGGAAGCAATTTCTCATCGCCTCTATAAGTGACCAGAGTAGCCTGTGAAGTATTTTTTTTTTTTTAGTTCTTATCTCGATCAACACCTTCGGATAATTTGCATCAGAGTATGAGTTGTATTTTAGGTGCCACGGGAACTTTCGTAGCGCCGTTCCATTTGCTATTTATTACACATATTACAGCTTAATATTCCGTTGTAAGCTGGTGATATTGTTTTGATGTTGACACAGGTTACATTAACAGCGTATAAAATAATGAAGAGCCGTGATGCTTAGAATAAATTGCTAGGGAGGAGATATTACGAAAATCTGACGTAGTACACTCACAACTCTTACCTTCGATACGATTAAAGGTCTCCAGATCGAAAGGCTTGAATTCTGGCTTGCCTGGGGAAGAGAAATAGGACACGTAAATCCAAGATACCTTAAAAAAAAAAAAAAAAAAACTCACTTATGTTATGCCCTATAAACTGTTTGATATTTGTTAGTTTGATTAATAATATTTAGTGTCAGTGCACATTAGACCTGAAAATACTTGTGTGGGTATGCGAGATTAACACTTTCGAATCAATGACTTATTTTATATTTAACTCTTGTTACACCTGGTTTCATCCACTCTAAGGGGTTGCGAACCGCCTCCAATGATCCGTTCAGCACTATAAAGTCGGGTGATTTTATTCAGTTTATGGGAGACGATGTAGTGAAGGAGGCAATAATAATCTTGGATCTGATTTTAGTTTTTGTTTTTACCCCTTTAGTTTTTCAATAAAATCGTCTGACATTAACGCGCATACAGTACGTACTTTAAACAACTATAGGGTACTGACTGACCTACAGAAACCATATTTTTACCCTTTACCTATGCAAGGATTCTGTCATACGAACTTGTCTGACAGTAGTAAGTGCCTACGTACACGACAAAACATTTATCCGAAATTGTAACGAACTTAGGTGAGACACTATAGCCAAATATTGTGTTCAGCACCTCAGAGGATCATTCCAGCGCTTCAGAACCCTGGATGTGTGGAAAAATTCACGTGGGCAACTGAACATTCAGCTATTACAGTGAAACGGTGAAGTTCAGTGATATATTGCAGATACTTACGACCCAGGTTCCGCCAGTGCAGTGAGAGTTCGTCGTCATCCTGCTGTCCTCCCACGCCAATCCACATCCACACCCACACCCACGCCCACGCCCACAATCTCATAGCTGCGGGTGATGCCAGAGGGCGGGTACCAATATATCCTCCACCCTAATTTGTCAGCGACCTTCCTTTTCTTCCAATTTATTTCCCATAACTTAGTGGCAGAACAAGACGATACTAAGACACTGCATCCTTTCTACGACACTTCTCTGTGACTGCCGTTATATTCTAGTGTTAATCTTTTTAATTAATTTCAGGTCAAGTTAAGTGTGCAGTAGACGACTGTTGATGGACCAGTGATGGTGTAACTGCGATTCGTACAAAACATTTTCAAAATTATTTCGCTTGTGGCTGTTATTTCTGCTTTCACCTTTGTCACGGAAGTAGCTCTCTTTTCTGAGAATCTGTGCATATGTCATTTGTCCTTGAGCCTTAGCATCATCATCATCATCATCATCATCATCATCATCATCATCATCAACTTAACCATTTTCTGATTTGCGGGAAGAATTCAATATACGGAAAAAAAAAAAAAAAAGAGGATGGATAGTAATTAGAGGATTTGACTTTTTCACATGATTCATTTCTTATATAGTCACATTTCTGACAGTCAAATGGCCGTTCTTCCCTCTCTCGGTAGGTAGCTTCATTCACTTCACCATTGTCATGAACAGACAAACTTTTTATCACTCTGCAAAAGATCTTCCAAAACAGGTAGCACTTGTCGCTAGCATCAGCACACATCCCACCTTTGTAGATTGTTACGACACTTAAATTTCTTTGACTGAAGCTATTAAGGTGTACATTATATTGACAACATTTCAGATTAACATTTTAGATAATTTACATACAGATTTTTTTTTGTTACAACACCTCAGATTAACATTCTAGATAAGATAATTTACATCTTTTTTTTTTTTTCGGTTACTGTCGTTCATGCCCCAAAGCGAACATTTGTGGAACTTAAAGATTAACATATTTGCGACACTATTCCGGCACTTCATTTCCAGTCCGCTCTGGGTCTTGATTTAAAAAAAAAAATCTTTAACGCAAAAAAGAAAATAGTAAATATATATAACTAAATACAAAAATAAACAAGAATGCGGAGAAAAGATTGAAACTTTGGTGTTGCACAATAGCTTTCTTCTCCATCAAAAAGAATTTCACTTAAAATCATCGATGCATTATACCGTATTTCGAATAAGTCTTGGCTTAATACATCGAATTCAACACTTTCAATAGGCAACGTCAGAGAGCACACAGTCAATGAATGAGGACTGAGTTATCCTGGATGTTATTTCCTTTCCTCTAATTATTTCAGCACATTCTCTTTTTCACGAGGACGTTAAAATATCAGGTTGTTTATTTAGTAGATGTGTCACTTGGTTAGCCTCTGTTTGACTGGAGCTGAGGTGAGAGAGTAGAGGATAGTGTGAGAGGCCAGGGGAGATAGTGGATGGGAGAGGTGAAACGGAGAGGAAGGGGGGAAGTGAAGGAGGAGAGGGTATGAGAGGTGGGGGGGAGTGGGAACGGGAGGGTGGGTGGGGGAGGAGAAAAAAGCAGAGGGGGAATGAGAAGGGAGGGAGGAGGGAGTATGAGGGAATGGAAGGGAAGGGGATGGGGTGGGGAAGAAGAGGAAGGGGGGAGAATAGCAGGAGAGTGAGAGAAGTGGTTGTGTGGGGGGAAGGAGGAAAATGGAGGGAAGAATTTGGATGGAGGAGGATAGAAGGGTGAGGGGGATGGAATGTAGAACGATAGAAGGGAAGAAGATAAAGGGGGGAAGAAGATGACGGGAAGAGGAGGTGGGTAGAGACAGAAAGAAAGAGAAGGGCGAAAAGAAACTTGAACAAGATGGGGAAGAGAAGAAGAAAGGAATTAAGGGAAGAAGAATGCGTGGGAGAAAATATACCAGGTAAGGATGATAACAGAAAAGGGAAGAGGGAAGAAGCGATAACAGAAATGGGGAGGATATGAGATGATGGAGCAGACGAAAAAGGAAGGAATAAGAAGATAGAGAGGATGAAGAAGAGAGGAGGAAGTAAAAGGGAAGAAACAACAATTATAAAAACGAGAAGTTCATAGGTAAAGAAAAGAGAATGAAGAAAAAGAAGGAAAAAGAACAGGAAAAAGGAGCTATATACCTTCAAGGAGACATGCGCCACCTCACCTAACACGCCTTAGGGTCATCACTACCGTAAGTTGCCAGTGAAAGGGTTAAGGTTTAGGGACGTATTTTAAGGTGGCACAGGAGGCTTCGTAACACCTCTTCTTTAGCGATTTACTCTGCATCATTTCAAAATCATATTTTGTATTATTCGTGAAAACTATTTCGATATTAAACTGATAATAACACAGAAAATAATGCTAAGGTGTAATATGCAACATAAATGGTTAAACTGAGAGATCATACAGCTTACAGAGACTTGAAGAACAGCTTTATCCTTTTGCCTGTGGTGGGTTTTTGTGCTCTGAATAAAATCGTCAGGGGTTAGTTGGAGTAAACTGCGAAGTGATTAGTTATCAGCCAAAATTTTCATCTTGACAGTGGTAGAGAGGGACGCCTCCATGTGGTGGCACTGATATTACCGGGTGACTCAACTGCCTAGTCACAAAAACTATTAGCCGCTTCCCTATCCCCCGAAAGGAGGATGGTGGCTGCAGAAGAGCAATTAAAGCCTGCAGTCCACCGGGTTCACGTATCAGATGAGCCAGGAGCCACAAAACAACAGCAGCAGCATCACGATAGTTTAGCCTTTTTACTTCAGTGGCTGTGTAAAGTCGTTCCTTGTGAGCCAGACTAATACAAAATTTACAAACCGAAGCTAACGGGCTTGGGCGAATCGTTTTAGACACACTGGCATGCATGACGCCTTGTAACGACGACGACGACGACGATGATGACGATGATGATGACGATGATGGTTTATATGACGATGAATATGGCGCAAAATGTTATCACTGGGAGCGTATCTGAATATAGCGTAAACTTTTCCAGCACAGATCCTCCATCCCTCTTTTCTCCTCTATTCCTTTTCTTCTTCTCTTCGGTTCTCATTTGTTCTCTGTTCTCTTCTTTGCTTTGTCTCCTCTCTCCCTTCTATCTCCCCTACTCCCCTCTCTCTATCTCACAACATCTGGAAACTCACTGGAGGAAAGACTGGCTTAAAATTCTCCAGTGTGTGTGTGTGTGTGTGTGTGTGTGTGTGTCGGAGTCCAGGGCAAAGGGAGAGTCAGTGTTGATATGTGATGGTGTCTGGTAACTTGCCACATCACCACGCAAGGAAGTTATTTTATTTTCACTACCAAGAGAATATTTCTATAAGGAGTGGCTTTCCATGTTTTCACCTCTTCACTACAAGGACGTCCTGTTACATTAATCCTGCTCCTCCAGACGATTTTATTTAAAGTTGGGAAATACTCTCGCAGTGAAGGGGTCAGAAACAGTCACCATTATTCTTCTACACACTGAAAAGGTTTCCTAAAATCTAAATTAAATCGTCAGGTGGTAGCACGAATAACCATGGATAACTCTGAAGGGGTTAAAGGTTACAAATATTCTCGAGCAAATTTTTCATCGTGCTAGAAATCTTCGCTTTTGTGTTGTGCCTACCAAAAGACTATTATATTTATCTATGGAGTGCCTTCTCTCTTGACTGATTCATTTCTCCACCCAAGAATTCCCAGCTATTCTATTCTAACCACTACGAATTTATTTATTTAAGGAGAGGCCTCTCGTGTTTCAGTATTTACCGACAAACCTACTCTGTGTCTTGGTATTCATTTAGACGAACGCTTGAACGTTTTGCCTCGCAGGGGAATTTCTCGTACTTTATTATCATATTTAGGCTAGAGATGGAAGATTTGTTCAGCTGAGAAGTCCTCGGAACTACATTTTCAAAAGCAAACGTTGTCATTCACTTCGCTGCAATGGAAGAGTTATTGTATCTTATCCAAGCTAAACTTTGATGGTCTTGTTCATCTGAGTGAAAACCTACCACTGAGAGGGCTTAAAGTTAGCTCTCTTATTTTTTCTGCAATGAATTCTCTTTGGTACTTTAATAGGACTAACACCTAACGAATTTCTTCACCAGAGAGAAACCGTAGCACTGCTGGAGTCAGAATCATCAATCAGTTCCTTCGCTACCATTAACGCACTTTGCAACATTTATTAAACCTATCACCAGATCACTTAATTCACCATTTACCCTTTCGTCTTTCTCCTGCCTCCGTACCTCACCTCACCTCAAAACCACCATGAGGAAGGAAAGAGAGCACCCTGGCTCACCCCCGTTCAGACTGCCACTACCTCTACTAGTATCACCACTTCTACTTCTGCCACTATCTCTAATATTAAGGGACCCTGCCTTACCCACATCCAGACTGCCACTATTATCATCACCACTGTTAATACTGCTACTGATAATGGCTCTCCTGTTTGGGCCCCGTGACTTATCCACATCCACACTACACTTATTACCACTACCACTACAACCATCACTACCACTACGACTATTACTACCAATAACACTACCACTGGCTCTGTTTATGCTACCGGGGGTCCCTGTCGTAGCCTCTCCTGACGTGGCCGAGGGACAGAAGGCGTGGGAGTACCTGGCATGTAAGTATTTCCTGACGTTTATGTAGACTCTCGAAGTACGAGTATTATCCTGTTTTTATTCTAACTTGACCCAGATTTATGTCCTTTAGCAGTTCATTTTACGAAGTTCGGTGGAAGAAACAGACAATACTACGGCCCTTTATCCTTCCCCTAGCACTCCTTGGCGACTAGCATCATATTCTAATGTTAATCTATCGTTACAGCTCAGCATTCAAGGTGGAGAGATGGCAATTTTAGGCCAAGTTAAAGTAAGAAGACTATAGCTTTTAAATAATCCTGAAAATTCTATACCTTTTGGCTGGTATGGCTGTCCTAGAGTTTATAGTGTTTATGTAGAATTATGAATGGCTATTTTTTGGTTATATATTAGTCTGTTTCCCTATTCATTATTGTTTTTTTAACTGCTAAGGAATCGTTTAAACTGTCTAATTTTTTATGAATGCCATGGTGCATTTATGGAGACTTATAAAAAAAAATAGCATCCTCTATACTAATCTATTTTCTTCTTATTTGTGTTTTTATAGCTATGGCATATTATTTACTTCTCTAACTGTTTAGCTACGTCATTCTTCCACTAGATCTATCGTCCAATCTATCTATTTCACTGGTGTCTAAGATCTCTTCTTAAACCATTCCATTCGTAACTTTGATCATTCATGTGCTTATCTTTCTAGTCGCATATCTGTTCCTATATTTCATTATTTGTTTATGCTTCTGCCCTACACTGCTGTCTACCGAAATCCTCACATCCCCTGTTCACTGATATTTACACTTAACATTATTTCCTGATGATGATGATGATGATGATTTTGATGATGATAATTCTGACACACACACACACACACACACACACACACACACACACA
>JAGKTI010010081.1:17197-29291 GCA_018397915.1 Birgus latro
AGTGTGTGTGTGTGTGTGTGTGTGTGTGTGTGTGTATTTACCTATTTGTATTTACCTATTTGTAGTATACAGGAATTGAGCTAAGCTCGTGTTGTCCCGTCTCCATATCTACATTCATCTAATCTAATTTTAAATACATGAATGTTTTTCGCCTGCACCACCTCTTCGTCTAAGTCATTCCAAATACTTATGCTTCTATTCAGGAAACTGAACTTTTTGAGATCATTAAGACATCTACTTTTCCTCAACTTGAAGCCATGACCTCTTGTTCTTCCATCATCCAACACAAAACGATCCTCTCTATCCACCCTTTCCAATTCTCTTACGTTTCTAAATATCGTGATCAAGTCACCTCTTTCCCTTCTCTCGCGCAATGTTGGTAACTTCAGTTTTTCCAATCTCTCCTCGTAGGTGAGTTCCCTTAAACACGGTATCATCTTCGTTGCCATCCGTTGGACCCTTTCTAGTTTATAAATATGCTTCTTCAAATGAGGTGACCATACCACAGCCGCATACTCTAGTCTTGGTCTTATCATGGTCACTATCAACTCCCTCAACATTTCCTCATCCATATAATTAAAAGCCACTCTCATGTTGGTCAGTAATCCATAAGTTCCCCCAATAATTTTGTTTATATGCTTTTCTGGTGACAAGTCATCCCGAATAATCACTCCCAAATCGTTCTCATCCTTTCTTTTACTAATCATCTCATTGCCCATTTTATATGTCCAGTGTGGTCTTCTTTCACTTATACCCATTTCTAATACATGACACTTCTTGGCATTAAAGTCCATTTTCCAAGTCTGGCTCCAGCTGTGTATTTTGTCCAAGTCCTCTTGAAGTTCTTAACAACTATCAATACATTTAATATGTTTCATAATTTTAGCATCATCTGCAAACATACTTATGCAACTATTCAAGCCCTCTGGCAAATCATTTACATATATCAGAGACATTACTGGGGCCAAGACAGAGCCCTGGGGTACTCCACTAGTCACATTTCTCCATTGTGATACCTTGTCTCTTATTACTGTTCTCATCTGCCTTCCTATCAAATAATCTCCCATCCACTTTAATAGTTTCCCATGCACCCCTCCAAATGTCCTCAACTTCCACAATAGTCTCTTATAGGGTACCCTGTCAAATGCTTTCTTAAGATCCAGATAGACACAGTCTGCCCATCCCTCTCTCTCCTGTACGACATCTGTTACCCTACTGTAGAAACTTAGTAGGTTAGTAATACATGATCTTCCTTCCCTAAAACCAAACTGTCTTGGTGTTATCACTTCATTTTCTTCTAAATACTTTATCCATCTTTTTCTAATAACTTTCTCACAGATTTTACAAACAATACTAGTAAGTGACACAGGTCTATAATTAAGTGGATCCTCCCTATCTCCTCCCTTAAAGATTGGCACAATACTTGCTCTTTTCCAATCTTTAGGTAACTGTCCATTTTCAAGCGAGGTTTTGATAATGACATAAACTGGCCACACTAACTGGTCGGCACATTCCTTCAGGATCCATCCAGCCACACCATCTGGTCCCATTGCTTTTCTCACATCCAAATCCTTCATCAGCTGTAGCACCTCATCCATGTCAACTGTAATTTCGGTCATTCGCATCAGCCTGGGTTCCATTTCAGGCTCCCTAAATTCGTCTTCCAATACATAAACTGACTGTAGCTTGTTGTTCATTATTTCACACAAGTCTTCCTCTCTTTCATATGTTTCATCTCTATCCCTCAGTCGTATTATACTGTCCTTAACTTTCATTTTGCCATTTACAAACCTATAAAATAGTTTCGGCTCTTTTTTACAGTTAGATACAATATCTTTTTCGTATTTCCTTTCCTCTTCTCTCCGTATCCTTACATATTCATTTCTAACCTGCTTGTACTCCTCCCAGGCCCTTTCACTATACCTTCTTCTCACTTTCTTCCATGCTTTTTTTCTTGCCTCTTGTGCCATCCTACATCTGTTGTTAAACCATTCTTTCTTCCTTTCCACAGCTGCAGAAAATTTTGGGACATACTTAGTAACTCCTGTTTTATATACTTCTATCAAAAACTCATATTTCTCATCAACATTTGTGATCATATTCATTTTACTCCATTCTACATTTTGGAAAAAGTTTCTCAGGGAAGCAAAGTCTGCCTTCCCATAATTGTATCTATTTTCTCTGTGTTTTTCATCTCTTTCTCCTTCCCTCACTCCTACCACGTCCATCTCAATTACCAGATGATCACTTTTACCAAAGGGGCAATGGTAGGTTATGTTCCTCACATCATTTGGGTCCTTTGTGAATAGTAGGTCAAGCCTGGATGGTTCATCAACACCCCTAATTCTTGTGTTTTCTTTGATCAACTGGGTTAACATGTTTTCCATCATCAATTCCATTAATTTATTTCCCCATGATTCTTCATTGTTCCCAGCATCCATACTTTCCCAATCAACTTCTCTACAGTTAAAATCTCCCATTAATACTATTCTATTTCTTCGTTCAATTAACATTTCTAGCCTAATAATGGATTCACTTATTAACTGTTCGTAATCTTCCTTTGTCCATGCCCTAGTTTTGGGGGGCACATAAAAAACTATTACATCCGTTTTTTCTACATAATTGTCCTCTATTTCAACTCCCAAAAGTTCAGCCTTAGTATTTTCAATTTCTATATTCTTTACTCTTAGGTCATTATGGGTTAATATCACTATTCCTCCCCCAAATTTGCCTTCTCTGTCCTTCCTCCAAATCTTATAATTATTCCAGCCAAATAATTTTATATCAACATCTCGGGGCAATTTTGTCTCTACTAGGCAAACAATTTCAGGTTTATTTTCATTTAAGTAGTCTCCAATTTCCCCTTTCTTAGATATTAATCCATCTATGTTACTATACATGATGCTCAGATTTGCTGCGCTGTTGTTATCTTTACTCGTTCTTCTCTTTTTCATATTCATATCCATCCCCTTTGTTTCCTTCACGTCTAGTTCTTCACATACCACTTCCTTGCCTTCATATCCATCACTTTCCCAAAAAAAGTTTTACGTTCTTCCTCTGTCCTCCTGTCATTTTTTTCCTTTACTTGGTCCTTCAAAGATTTTAAGACTTCTCTTTCATCTTCATTCAAGTCTTTTCTTACTATAATATTTTCCATTCCTGCCTCTTTACTTAGTTTCCAGGTCACCTTAAGTATGTCATTTACAACACTTTCTGAAGACATCTTAACTCTCATTGGTCTTGCTTCCCCTTTCTTATATGGCCCTATCCTCCTTACTTCCTCAATTTCTTTTTCCCACTTGTTTCCTTCGGGATCGATCTTGTCCAATATCTGCCTCACCTGATTTGAGTCTCTCTCGAGTCTCACAGACCTAACTTTTTCTTCTTCCTCCCTGTTTCCAAAAATTATCACACATCTGTTCCTTTCTACTGTTTCTCTCACTATTTTCTCTTTTTTCTTCAATATTTTCACTACATTTTCTTCCATTTTTTTCTTGTTCATTTCCCTTTCTTCCTGAATAATTTCCCTTAAACTGACTACTTCTTTCTGTTCTTCTTCCACATGTGCCCACTTTGCCTTTTGCTCTTCTAACACACTACTTACCTTCTCTGTTTGGTTACTGCTTTCTTCTAGTTTTCTCCGTAATTCAATATTTTCTCGTTTTAAATTCTCGATCTCCTGGTTCGCTGTCTCATTGGCCTGTATCAAACTCTGTATAGTATTTTCGGTTTTTTCAGGCATGTCTCTTGATACTAGATCTTCCACTTTCTTTTCTAGACCACTAATTCTCATAATCAATGTTTTAACCAGGTCCATTACATTTGTTTCACTGTCAAATCCTGGGAATTCCGGTTCCCCAGTGTCTACATGGTCGGCCATCTTTAAGGTCGGTTGCAGTACTAAACTGAACAGCTGTTCCCAAAATTCCTATTAAAACATTCATGTAAACTTAATGACAATAGTTCTTTACATTTTTGATAGACTATAATAACTTGCAATACTTAAAATTATTAACAAGACTGGAGACAGGACAATTCCTGAAAACTACTTAGGGTTTGTTGAGGCGGTTTGAGACACGTCTTCTCGCTGTGGCTGCCACTCCGTGTGTGTGTGTGTGTGTGTGTGTGTGTGTGTATACAGTGCTTCCTCTAATTTTGCGAGAATATGGTCGACAAAAAACCTCGCAAAATCGAAATTCGCAAAGTTTAAACAATTAAATATATGCAATAAAAGTAAACTGGTCGACATCACCCCAAGGTAAGCACTTTTTCCCACTCTTACTCTCGACTCTACCTCTTAATTTTATGATGATAAATGAAACAAACATGGACTGATGTATTGTACAGTAATATTATTATGAAAACATCATAGGTAACAAACATAAAAAAGAAAAAAATGCATATTTACACTGATGTGAAGACTGGCGTGGTGTACGGGACTGGTGGCGGGGCAAGGCTTGGGTGTGACTACTGTGGTGTAAACAAACATGGGGGGCGGCAAAACACCGAACTAGGAGGCACAGTCAGGGTGACCAGATTTAGCATAATTTTGCTAATTTTAGCATATTTTTCCAGAAAATTGTGTGTTTAGCACAAAATTTTGCATGTTATCAAATCTAGCATATTTTTAGCATAATCTAATAAGCTTAGGACAATTTTTAGCATGATTAGAATAACTGACCACTCGTGGCTAGCAGTAGTTTCTGTTTAATATAATATGATTAATGGTAACTGTGAAAGTCCATACTTTTAACAAACCTAGAGCAGGAAATCACGGGCTTTGGAGGAGGGTAGACGTGTACTGTACAGATCCACAGGCGCTGGGACCCAGGGTGCCGCCGTGGCTGACTAAAGTCAGTTATTCAGCTGAGTCTGTGGATGCCGTCTGTTCAGGCTGCGGCAGGTTCAGTGCCCATCATTTCTCTACTGCTTAGTACCTCCTGTAGGTTGCAGTGCTTAAGTGTGAAGTGTGGTAGGAAGAGTTTCAGCTTATGTTTCACAAACATTTGTCAAATAAACTTTTAGAACCTGAGTAATTATTTATTTTAATGTTCTTCTTTCATAATTATAAGAGTGCATACTGTACACAGTTAAAAACGTAGAAATAATGCTATATTAATCATAAAATATAACAGAAACCGAACGTATTAAGAGCAACAAAAGATTTAGCATTATTTTTGCCAATCTAGCATAATTTCAGCTGCTGTCTAGCGTATTCCTGCTAGAGAAATCTGGTCACCCTGCCCACCACTCGACCTCGCAAAGTGTGTGATCGCTCGCAAAGTTCATAAATGTTAAAAAATAAATGACTTGGAACTACCTCGCAAAATTGGTGATTCGCAAAGTTAAAGTTCGCAAAGTTGAAGGATGTACTGTATATGAATGTGTGTGCGCATGTGTGTATGTGTGGTGTATTCTCTGTTCCTTGCACCACGTTTGCCTAACACATGCGATGCACACAATAGATTTCTCCACGAACATTCGCTGCACGACATACGTATATAATGTCATATATGTGTCGCTGTGTGGCGTATTTTCTTGTCTCTGACCATTACGTAACTTTCCGCTGTCAGCCAATGAACGCAATATTTCTCGGTGAACACTCGCTGCACTATTTTATACATATATTTCACACTGAACCATGTACAATATAAAACACTATCACATGATCCATCACAGCCTCTTCTGTTATTCCCTTCCCTACTGTATGGCATAAGAGACCACCTGTTCCCTTAGCAACTAATGCATATGTCTATGTATCTCTATGGCATAACATAATGCCTGCTATGGTAGGTCAGTTATTTCACTAATCCAGGCACTATATGTTTCACAGATGTAAGTAATGGCTTCACTATAAGGGTACAATACATCAGTTTACGGGCAGGGTGAGTGGAAACCCCGTTATAACAAACCAGACTCTGCCTCTAGGCCAAACGGCTGATAATGGGCCCCAGTGCTTTACAAACAATATATCTATGTTCAATAGACACAATCACTTCACAGTATAGTCAAAAACACTGTACAATCACAATATTTCAATAATGGCTTCAGCCTCAGGTGGGAGGGGGAAAATGGCAGATTTAAAGGGACAACACAACACAGCATGACCCTGCTGTCTGGCTGCTAGCGGAACACTGAGCTTCTATCACTACGTACAGGCACATATGAGTCATTGCAGTGTTGCCAAGGTCTTACCTCGAGAGAGATGCGACTGTGCCATGGGAGTCCACAATGTTCTATGGGACAGTATTAACAACAAAGCACAGTGTTAGGATGATGGGGGGACGTTTGAGGATGCCGAGTGAATATGATGTGGCTGCTAGAATGCTACAAAATTTGACGCAAATCGACCCAAAACTTATTTTTTGGTTTTTTTTTTTTTGCGTTTTCACATGATTTGAGGTCCTGTGTTTTGGCACACCACACCACATGAAACACAAATTGCGGTCCCGTGCGCGAAAGGGTTAAAATGTGCACCAAAGTCCTACTTCATTAGTCAGGAAACAGGTAGCCTCTGTGCACTTTCCGCCTCTCAGTTTGTTTTGCCAATACACATGCAGTTACTGTTGTAGCAGGAGGTACTTGGTTGTGCTTTTCGTCATGTTGACCCTCAGTATGTCTCAAAAAAGAAGGGTAGTGGTGGAGGTAAGAGCAGCAGCAGAAAGTGACACACTATAATGACGGAAAAGAATGCGGACATCATTAAGAGAAAGAAAGAGTGATGTAGCAAGAGTGTTTGATCTAACGGACTTATGTAAAAATTTGACTTAAGTAAGAGCTGCGGGAACCATTTAATTACAGTGATTCCTCATTTTTTGTGTGTTAGATGTTCCACCAAAACCTCGCGAAATGTGAAACTCTGAAGTGTGAAGTTAAGAATCAATGGGAAAAATAGAGAAGCGTTCCGGTGGGACATGTACCTACCCTATCAGAAAGTACTATATCACCAAACAGGCCCTACCCAAAATTAAATGAAGAGTGTTTACTAGTGCTAAAACAGCATAACACAATAAACATGTACCTGAAAAGACATTAAAACTGTTATAAAGAGCTGCAACACCAAAAATCTTTACCAGAAATAAAGTGAAGACTGACTTGAGTGGCAGGTGCTGGTGTGTTCAGGGTGGATGGGCTAGTTACTAGGTGACATGGGCCTCTCTGGGGAAACCCCATCACCTATGATGAAGCCCACAAAGTCAAACTCAGATGTGTCGAAGTGCAGGGAAACTCATGAAGTGTGAAACAACTCGGAAACTCTTTTCTTGCGCGAAAAATGAGTCATCAAACTGCAAAGTGTCGAAGTATGTAAGTTGAGAAGTACACATACTTGTACCTCCAATCAGCTACCTATTTGGTTTTGAGCTGGATAATGTGTTATTATTAGTCTCGACCCTATATCCTAAAAACTTTTCTTCAATATTTCCTTGAGTAAAAGATTAAATTTAACTCTTCGAGATTCCAATGATGAATTTATTTGTCATTTTAAGACACTTTTTTAAAATATTCATCACGAATCGCATTTACGTGTCATAACAATGAGACTCAAGCATGACGTTGCAGAATGCTTGCTCTGTGCGTTTTGCATGGTTTAACCCGCCGAGTCCTGACCGGTTTTTTACCCAGCCTACCCCCAGATCCCGACCGATTTTCGACTTTTTGTTTTTTGGCTGAAACCTTCACTTTTGGTGAGAAACATCAAAAATTCATAGTGAAATCGCGATCCTGAGGTAAAAAAATGTTGATACAGGTGTCACTCAACCTTACGTTTTCCTTCTTTTTCAGGGTACCTGGCTAAGAAAACGAACTATGGAAGGGTTGACTAATTCAAGCCACTTTAAATTACGTATTTATTTCATTTATCTGGTATGAACTTATGTGTAGTAAAAGTCTATAATGGGTTTCACACAATAATACAGGCGTTTATAAGCATTGTTCACTTACCCAAAACCCCAGTATATGGCACCTTCTTTTACGACATTACCACCTCATCACTTCTGTTTGTTTCTACCTCTAGCTTCTTTGTTTCTTTGTCCTCCACCTCAGGAATCACTATCACCGTGAATTTCGTCATTAGAGAGACCATGGGGCAACATACCTTTACTGGCCAGCTTACTGCTAACAGGTGAATTGCCCAGTGTGGAGGGGAGGGGGGGAGGGGGGTTAGGAGGGGCCAGGCAGTATCCCCGCTTGACAGCAGGTAGAGGAAGGTTTCCCACATATGCCTACCAAAAATCACCTGCGAATGTTGAAAAATGTGCACACAATGGGCCTTGCAATTGCGTGACGTACGGTGTACGTTGTTGGGTCTGTCCGCGGAAAAAAGTTGAGACATACACCGTATGTCGATGGGACTCGGCGGGTTAAACCAGCTTTATGTATCTTTATAATTTTTTTTTTCACTGAATATTATTTTACAGCAAGGTATAAAATTTTTGGTTTTCACCTAACTTTAACTCATCATTTTGACTTTTTATTTTCTTTGTTTTCCTTTTTTGAACATACTAAAATAAATTACAACTATTCAGCTTCAAAATAACACCACAACCAGCATCGTATCATAAAAAGTGTGTTTACACTGACTGATCAAAGAAAAAGATCGTGAAGCAAATATGTGGCCGAGAATCATAGAAAATTGTGCATCTATTTTCTTTCACTTTACCGCACAATAACGTGCATAAATAGCCATAATCTATATACCACTGTAAATGTAATTTATTGTAGTTTTGCTTGGTTCAAACCAAATTTATATATCTTTATTAAATTATTCTTGCCAAATATTTTTCTATGGCAAAGTTTAAAGTTTTTGGTTTTCACCTAATTTCAACTCCTCATTTTAAATTTATATTTTCTTTGTTTTCCTTATTTGAACATACTACAATAAAGTACAACTATTCAGCTTTAAAATGACACCAAATACACCATTCTATCATGAAAAGTGTATTTACATAGGGCAATCAAAGAAAAATATAGTGGCATGAAAATGTGGGTCAGCGCAAGAATGGCTGAAACTAGCACAGACATAATCTGCCTGGCCTGAAAACCTGGTAGGGTTAAGCATAAAATACTATACAGTACTGATACAGTACATATAGTTCAGTAATACACAACATAATACAATCATAATCATACTGTACTCACCTGGTGGTGGCATCAGTGGAGGGTACATATGTACTGTACAGTTATGTCCTCACTACAGTGCAGTCTCGTTATGCTATAGGGTTACGTCAAAAGAAGACCTGTTGCATAATGAATTATCACATAAGGAGGTCGATATAACCTGGCTTCAATGGGGTTAGGGAAGGTGACCTCAACTGTGAAGCATAAAATTAACTAAAAGTCCTATGCCAGTACGAGTCATCACCAAGAATTCCCCTCCCAGGATGGGGAACAGTTGGAGAGCCTGGACGACCACTCCACAAAGGAGATACGATACCACTTTGCTTTATATCACACACTGCAGTATTTCTTAAGTACTTGCACTGTTATTTGGGGAAAGCAATGGAGTTTCAGTGGTCTTTCATGCACAAAATAAAACAAAAGGCAATGATCACAGCCAATGTAAATACTGAGCGGGCATCTTGGCTCAGTCAGCTGGGTAGAGGCCAAAAATGGGGATTATGGTTACATAAGGTTGACTCAATTTCCTTTACAGGTGGCTTTACATTGAGTGACAAGCCAAATGGTTTCCTGTAAGCCAAGAAACCATTTACAACATTGGGTGGTAACCATATAACCAAACCATATGTCCTCCCTACGTGTCAACAAGTGGGTTGGTGGAGGGTTAGTGCCCCTCCCTGTAAAACAAATAACTCAAAGTCAAATGGCCACCCCTTTTGGGATTATGGCATCTGGCAACAGACAGACAGATAGATAGATAGATGTTTCAGTATTTCATACACAAAAAGTAGCTATCGCTTCACTTAAATTGTACACTGCACTATTTGTTAAGTACTTGCGCTGTTACTGTATTTGACGATAACAATGGTGTTCCAGTGGCCCTGGTGCACAAAATAAAACAAAAGCAATGATCACAACCAATGTAAACACTGGGCATGTATCTTGGCTCAATCGCCTGTGTAAAGGCCCAAAAAGTGGATGATGGTAAGGAAAGTTGACATGATTTCCAAGTCACAAGTTCCAGTATTTCACACACAAAAAAGGATCACTTCACTTAATATTACACATGGCACTATTTGTTAAGCACTTGCACTGTTATCTGGCGGTAACAATGGTAATTCAGTGGCGTTTTATGCACAAAACAGAACGTAAGGCAATGATCACAACCACTGTAAAAACTGGGCAGTCATTTTGGCTTGCATGCATCACCATGTCTGCATGAGATTTTTGAAGGCGGCCGTTGAAAATACAATTGTAGCAAAATCGCAATTAATTTTTTAACACTGTACCAAGGCATGCTATAACTTTTTAATTATCGTTGTAGCAACTTATCCCATCACGAGGCATCATATAATGAGGTTGCACTGTATACAGCAGTCACAGCACTAGGGCATAGGGCACTGTGAGGCCACAAAGTCAGTCACAGCACTACAGCAATGAGTGAGGTATGGGAGACCACAAATGAAGTCACAGCTAGGGTTTAGCACTGTGTGAGTCGCAAAAGCAGAGTGCACCGATACATCCTCACTGTATGGCATCCATGGGAGAGAATGAGAGAGTGACAGTAGGTTCTGCACGGTGGGTGGGCCACTCCCACAATGCATTAAAATTGGTTGACGTGTTGTGAGGGCTGTCCTCGTGCCAATTGGGTCCCATGTCTGAGCCATAGGGCCAATTGTTTCCCATTTCTGAGCCAGATATTGCTTTGATACCTCCAAACAAAAGGCACTGGACATTGTGTTGGGCCAGATATTGCAAGGATGGATAATTGAAAGCTTACCTATACATACTTAATAATAACTAAATGAAGTTTTAGAGTTGGGTTATGTACAGGGAAGGGCATGGCAATAAACTACATTATAAATTACACTCATTATGGAAATAAAGGTCATGTAGGCTTTTAGAACTACAGTGGGTCCTCGAAATTTTGTATATCGGAATGATTTTTCCCACTGAAATATTCATAGAAATGGGGGGATGTGTCCCAGAACCCCTTCGGACCCCCCACCTACATTTTACCCCTCCTATTTTGAAGTAAGTAATAGCTGTAGATGTAGAGAATGAGGTAGCCATTCTCTTGTACATCTCCTTTTCCTTGGTCACAGTCCCAACGGTGGAAGCTGCAAGACCTAAAGCACGCCCAATCTCCGAGACTCCCTGCCCCTCCTCGTAGCGTAATTTCCAATTTCCTCTCCAGAGTTAGAGTATGGTGCTGCTGCTTCTTTGCAGAGGGCTCCCCCGATGCTGGAGATGATGCAGGGCGCTCGGGAGGCACGTCTAAACAGTATGAAAATGTGTAGAGCTGCGAAAATATCCTCACGTGCAGCAAAGCTGTGAGGAGGGACGTGGACTGGTTCCAGGAAAATTCGCCGTGAAGTCAATTTGCCGTTAGACAATTCCCCGTCGAAACATGGACAATTCCATCATTCTATAAGTAATCCCTCCACTATCCGACGTAACAGAGCCAAAGGCATGTCCAGACAGTGGTCTTGTCCGGATAGTGGCCCTGAAGCTCCAGCATTGGTCATTCATGACCCTAACCTAACCTAACCTAAATCAGAAAACCACCTACCTACCTCCCTACCGGACATGCATAGCACTTATTTAAGTTCCCTTTCACATAAATAATGCACACAAAGCATGAATTAACTGAATTTCAACCAAAAAATGATGATTTAGAGGTGAGTAAGGCATAGGTGCTCACAACTTGCCAGCAAGTGTATCAGACATGGAAATCACTATGAAAATCACCCTTTCTCACACCATATGCATTAAATAATGGACACAAAGCATGAATTCATTGAATTTTAACCCAAAAATGATGATTTTGAGGTAAGTAAGGCATAGATGTTCATGAGTTGGCAGCTTAGTGTAAATAAGTATCGGACGTGGCAGTCACTATGAAAATCATCATTTCTCACATCTTATGGACTAAAATATGGGATACAAAGCATCAAATAAATAAACTGTTACCAGA
>JAGKTI010010082.1:0-14215 GCA_018397915.1 Birgus latro
TATGCTACCAGTATTCCATAAATACTTTAAATTTCTGATTCAATAAACTACCCTTATCATCCTAATCCACTATGTGGAAGGAAGACATAGGGCATGGCCTTTTTATTTCTCTGTGGGCTTGAATCAAAGGAGAAGGGATGTCTTTGGTATAAAAGTCCTCTCTCTACTCCCTCAGCTGTAATGAGAATGCTTGCACCACAAATGTTAGGCTTAGGGTTGCTGCTTCCCAGTGCAGTCAATACAGTATAGACATACAGTATCTGGGTACTGTATGAATTTGGTTGAGGTGGGGCTGGAGCTAGCTCTGTGGCTAGAGTGAGGAGTGGTTGGAGGAAGTTCAGGGAGCTGTTGCCTCTCCTGGCATTGGGAGGGCTCTCCCTCCATGCTAAGGAATCTTTGTATGTAGCATGTGTTAGGAGTGTAATGCTATATGGTAGTGAGACCTGGGCAGTAAAGGAAGAGGTTATTCGCAGGCTCAAACATGCAGAAATGACAATGATTAGGTGGATGTGCAGTGTGTCCTTGAGTGCGAGGCCTGGGAGGGCTAGGTTTATGATGGAAGAGTTGAGAGGTAGGATGGGACTGGAGTGTATTGGTGTTGTGATGAGGAGAGGTAGATTGAGATGGTTTGGGCATATGGAGTGAATGGGGGATGATAATTGGGTGCAGCTAATGAGAAGTGTTAGCATTAGGGATGGTGTTGTGAGAAGCAGACAACAAAAGACCTGGGACAAGGTCGTTGAGTGTGACGTCAGAGATGAGGGACTGAATGAGAAAGCTGCCAGAGATCCAGCATCTTGGAGAGCTGTCATTAGGTGGCCAAGACCAACGCATGCAGGCATGTTGGAGCCTTTAAAAAGATTATGTGAAACGAAGTAAGATTTGTCTCCATATAAAGAGATTTTTAATAATATACTTCAGTAATCCATCACGCAGCTGCTGTGAAAAGTATAGTCAATTCTAACTTCCCTGATTCTGTGATATATGTATATGTATGTACAGTATACCTTTGTAAATATTTGTCACAACAAAGTGAGAGCATAATGGATTTAACCATGCTCCTAAACAGAATTTTAAGGGTCAGCAGCAATTTGGATAAAAATGGAACATCTGTATTTATGTCAAGAGTGTGATAAGTATGGTGACAGTGTGGCATCAGAAAGCTAGGTAGTAATTTTAAAGCTGTGGAATTTTGCCAAATTAATAATCATAGTGTAACAGTGGTACCGTACCTTGCTGATGGCAGGAAATTCTATCCATTTGGTTTTATTCAGCATAGGAAATATCCTCATGCTGAAGGGGTTAACTCTTTACTTGCAATGATCTATCTATCTATTGCCAGACGCTATAATCTCGTAAGGGGTGGCCATTTGACTTTGTGTTATTTATTTTACGGGGAGGGGCACTAACCCTCCACCAACCCACTTGTTGACACGTAGGGAGCACGTATGGTTTGGTTATATGGTTACCACCCAGCGTTGTAAATGGTTTCTTGGCTTACAGGAAACCATTTGGCTTGTCACTCAATGTAATGCCACCTGTAAAGGAAAGAAAAGCAGTAAGAAGTGACAGGAAATATAGGAGAAATAGGAAGAAAGGAGGGCAGGCACAGAAAAAGAATGATAAAGGCTAAGGAAGAAGTAGGCAGCACTTCATCAAGTGAGTGGATGATGGTCGCTAACACCTTGCAATGAATATCCCATTATTAAATAAACATCTGGTAGTAATCAGAATAAAATAATAAAGTGCATTGGTTGCCTGAAAATAGATTAAGCAAGACAGTTTTAACTTTACCAACTAAAACTTTCCCCATGTTGGATAAAAACATCTAGCAGTTACTGGAATATATTCCTAAACTTCACCCATAGAGTGAAAGATGTTGATGTACATTGCAGTCAGATCATTCAGAAAAATAAACATAATTCCTTCAGTCAGTCAAAATGAGGACATAATTTCTTTTTTTGCCATAGAACAACTTAAAGTTTTCATTTGATCAGAAGTTTAACCAAGGTCCAAATATAGCAAACTAATTATCAGGGGCTCTCCACTAATATAGCTCTTCATATTACTTAATAACTGTTATTGGAATTGAGCTGCATTTTTGTGAGGCTTTTGGACTGGTTTGACCAGTCCCATGGCTGTTCTGGTGAGATAGTTTCAAACAAATTAGACTGACTGGGATTGATCTAAAGTGCCCCCAAATCTGGCCAGGGTTTACCCAGTCCTGCATACAAAAGGATAAAAAGGATGCGTGGTAACACTGGGCAAGAAAGATAGCCATAAGCATCGTGTGCCATGAGGTAAACAGCTGTTTTGGCATTGATGGTGGATGAAAGTAAAAGATGAATATTTTTAAAAATCAAATTTTGCACAAATAGCAGCCAACATAGACATGGAATAGTGATATAAATGTTGATTCTACTTGAAATTAACACTTTTTAAAATCTGAATTTAAAAAATAAACTAGTATGGCTGTTTCATTGAGATAATAATGTCTGGAGAGAGAGGCAATGTTTGTGAATCTCCATGGATTATCATAAGGTAATGATGGCACTTACAACTATTTCCCAATAATTATTCCTTATGGATGATTACTACAACTTTTGCCTCCAGTTATTACAGTTCTGTTTTCACTTCATGGCTTAATAACAGCCTATTATTATGATTCTAATGGTGACACACTGGTGAGTTGTTACATTTTTTCTTTTTTTACGACATAGAAACAACCACTCTGTATGCTAATAACAATGATATTTATAGCTAAATTGATTTATAATCATCCCAGTCTTTGTTGACATAACTCAGCTGATTCCATCATGGCTCTGCCCACTCAGTCCTCCAGTCTGTAGGTGCAGCATTAATGTTGGTACTGGTCTAAAATTCATTTATACAGCAAGCAACTAGTAAGTTCAGAAAGCATAGACCAGTCTCAATTGGTCTAAAAAAGTCTCATGAAAACATGGCTTTAGTATCCCTTAAGTTGAGCCATAGTTTAGTATCCAGTATAACATTAGTACTGAGCCCTAAGGCAGTGTCAGAAATTAGAATAATATTCCTGGTGTATGATGATCTAGCACTCAAAATTGATAAAATGGTAGAAACCATGAAGCTGCTTGCAACACAGCATGTTGAGGTTGCTGTGTTCATACAGCAATAGATGGGTGACAGATAGGAGCAGGATCTGGCCCCTGTTCCTTTCACCTTTTAGTCACCTCGTAAACATGTAGGGAAGAAGTAGGTAGTATTCTTTATCTCCTTACCTGCAGGTATAAAACAATCGCCATCCCAGGTGTTCTCATGAAAGCCATCGTGATAATAAGCACTTGGGAAGGAATGCTGTTAATACATCATCATCATCATGTTTATCATGGACACAGGGTGAGGATTCATTTGATACAGATAATAAGTTTTACCTTCCATTGTATAACATGTAGCATGGTATAATCGAGTACTGTAAAGGAAACCTTAGTTCTATTCCTCAGCACTGTGCACTGTATGTATAACAGCTGCTGTTGTTATGGTAAAATATAGATGCAATAAATTTATAGATTACTGTATACAGTATATTCCATGGAAAGTAACTCCCTCCCCGTTTCCTTGCTCGTTGTTGTTGTGGGGGGGCTTCGGAGATATTGATTGGAACCTGATGTGTGGGGGAGCCATAGTGGGGATACATTAATGAACCCCATGGTGTGTGGAAGTTTGTTTGCTAGGTGGATACTGTACTTGCGTCTCCACTCTGCTCTGCTCTCTTCCCTCTCCTTGGGTCCCTGTTGCTGCCTCAACTAATTTTGTAAAGTTCTTCTCTTTTAATGTTGCTTCTTCCTTCCTTTTCTCTTATCCTCTCTATCCTATCTTTGGCTTTAAACAGAGTTGAATTTTCCACATTCTTCAAAGTTCTCATCAATGATCTTTAGTAAGTTGCAACAGGAAGGATTAAGGTGCACCTGTGGGCTATTGATCTGGCCAATTGTATGGATCATGGTGGTTCAGCACCACCCCAGCGTGTGGACCTCTGCGGAGGTAGACGTCTGCAGGGGTGGAACTGCTGTTGGGCTGCAGCTTTCAGATCTGTGGGTGCTGTTGCTTAGTGGTAGGACTCTTGGCCAATAGCCGATGGCCCATCATTGCGCTGGAAGACTTTGCTGTCCCACATGGTGTTCCTATTCCTTCTTGGGTAGGGTAGAGAGTGCATGCTTGCAGCTTGATCCCTACTTGGGTCATTGATTGGGCCTTTGGACTCTGGGTTCTGCGCAAATAATTCTTTCTTTTCAACAGTCATGGTGAACCTTTTCCTTCCCAGAGGAAATCATGGAAATTGTTTCTGGTTTCCCCTCCCCCAGTTCTGTTGTTTTTTTTTACCTCGGTGGTGACCCCGGCTTCTCTTCCTGGTACTTCTCTGGCTCTTTCCTTTGTTTCTCTGCCTGTTTCATCTTGCATAACTACACCATCTCCTGCCTCACAGTCCCTTCCATGTACAACTCTATCTACCTTTTCATCATCTATAGTAACTTTTGAACTTCATCTGCCTCCGCCCCCTCCTCCATCTACACGTCCTGTTTCTTTGGCCATCGTCATGCTGTCTTCCGACTCACTAATCCTGCCCTGACCTCCATTCTTTTTTGGAATCCAGACCTGGTCTCAATACATCAGTTTCCAAACAGATGACCTCTCATTTCATCTTTCTCTTTTACAGTAGGTAGGCTCCAACAGTACATTTTCTGTATGACCCTATGGCTCTTGACTCCTCAGAGTACATGATGCAGCTCAAGCAGAGAATGCCAGATCATTGGTTGACCCATCAAGCAATCCAGTCCCTATCTTTCCAGATATACAATTGAATTCAGCAACAGGCACTGTGCAACTTCCCTCTTTCATGTCTTTTGGAAATAGAAGCTTCACTGACTGTGCAAAAGACATCAGACTCATTCTCTCCAAACAAAGTCACCATATCCTGTCAGTTCAGTGCTACACAATCCATCCTCAAGGATGCCACCAACAACCAGATAATATTGATAAAGTAGTATTTCAATCCCAGGATCTTCCCTCATCCATTATTATTGGAGGCACAGTCCTCACTGTCAAAGAATATGTTCCTCCCCCTCATCAATGCACATCCTGCTGGCGTTTTGGCCATCCAGCGAAGTACTGCCAGTCACAGACTGTTTTCCCCAACTACTCGCAAGCAGGGCACCCAGTGTCCACTTGTGTATTGACCTTCCAGTCCTGCCAGAACTGTGGGGGCATCATACAGCCTTCTGTAGAAAATGCCCTACTTATATTTTTGAAGTCGAAATGTCCCATATTTGGTGAAAAACAGGGCTTACCCTCCGAGAAGCCCTTTGACAAGCATGTTGCTCGGGACGCTCCCGTGGCATCTCATATGCACGCGTGGCCCGACCCACTCCTATATCATAGGTTTCAAGCTCATCTGCTGTCACTACTTCTGCACCTCTCTCATATTCTTTTGCTACTCTTCCCTCTCTTCTTGATTCCTCTTCTTCCTTTCCCTCTCTTGTTAGTTCTGCTCCATCTACCTCACCTCCTTCCCGTGCAGTATATTCTCGTTCTCCTTCTTCACCATTTTCTCTCCGAGCTAACAAACGTAAACGTTCTGTTGTATCCTTTCCATCTCATATTCCTGATCTCTCCCCTCCTTCCTCTCCTGCCCAGCCTATCCAGTGTTCCCCCTCCTTCTAACAGCAGTGCTATAATGCTATGTTACCAACTAGCACTCGGCTTTCATCCTCTCCTATAGAAGCAGAATCCCTGCAAAGTATCATCAGTTATCTTCAACGTACCTCTTCCTTGCCTACCCTTGTCACTGCGGAAATACATTCCCCCCCCCTTCTCCACTCCTTCCCGCTTCCATTCCTTCTACCTCTCCTGAACCTTCCCCTTCCATTCTCTCTACCTCTGCTGCACCTCTTCTGCCCCTCTCTTCTGTTTCCCACTCTTCCTCTATTCAACCAGCTGCCTCCTGCATGATCACTACTCCCTGTCTTCACTGATCTCTTCCATTCATGATTTACTTATGCCTCCTGGATACTCTCTCCCTCAACACCATAAACAGTCTCTGCGCTCCTCCCACACCTGATCCTCCATAGTCATAGCACTCCTTCAGTGGAAAATTAGAGGCTTCTGTACCCATCATACGGACCTTTGCTTTCTTATTTCCTCCCATAATCCTTTTTATCTTTCTTCAAGAAATTTTTCCTCATATATCCATGGTTCCTATTCCTGGTTATACTTTTCTAGGATCTTTTCCTTCAAACGACACTGCCCTCCTTATCTACAGTGATGTCCCCTTTTGAACCTCTTCCTATTTTTTCTTCTATTCTTGATACTTTTGCTTATATCTTTCTCCATCTGTGAATTACTGTTATCTCTATTTCTCTCCTTCTCTCCCTCTTGATTTTCTAAGTCTTGTTCCATCATTCCCTTCCTCCTCCAATTCTTCTTGGTGACTTCCATTGCTGACATTCCCTGTGGAGCAACTCTTCGATCACCACAGGGGGATGCTTACTAGAACAGTTTCTTTCTTCTCAAGATCTTTTTATCCTTAACACTGGCATCCTTATGCTCTTTGATCTCTGTACTCATTCTCTCTCTTGTTTGGATCTGTCCCTTTGTTCACCTTCAATTTCTCTCTATTTTCACTGGCCAGTTTTAGAAGACAGTCTTTTTAGAGATCACTTCCCTGTCAAACTCTCTCTTGCCCTTTACTCTCCTCTCCCTCATCCCCCCTCCCCCCCCCATTGGCAGTTCCATGCCCCTGACTGGGAGTTATTTTCTTCCCTTACAGTGCCCCCACTTCCTCCTTTGTGTTTTTCGTCTCCACAAGATATGTTGTCCTTCTTCCTTGTCCTGGTTTTAAGTGTAGCTCTCACCACCATTCCCCCTGATACACGGCTCCTACCTGTTCACGATCTTTCTGTGTGAAACATGCCGCCTGGAAAAGTTTTTGTCGTGAATAGTCCAACTCTGATCGGATTTGCAGGCATCTCATATTTTGCTGAGCTTCTGCTGCCTTCCGTTGTACCATCCGTTAGGCTAAATGTTGTAATTGGAGAGACTATGTTTCTTCTGTTTCTGTAAATACACCTGTTGCAGCAGTTTGATTCCAACTTTGTCGATTATCAGGCAAACATATCCCACCCCAAGCCCCACTTCATCATATTGATGGCCAGTCTGTAGCTGATGCTTTCTTAGTTGCAGATGCCTTAGGTAATTATTTTAGTCTTATTAGTAGTGGCTGTCATCTCTCTCCAGAATTTCATCACCTTAAATCTGATTCTGAATCCGTACCAATTTCTTTTAAGTTGTTAGCTGAGGAAGTTCTTAATGCTCCCTTCTCTCTATGCGAATTGTAGTCTTCACTTAAATCCTGTAAAAATACAAGTGATGGACTTGATGGTGTTCATTACACTATGTTAAAACATCTCTTCCCACAAGCCACATCCTTTCTCTTGGCCTTTTATAATCAATTTGGACTGAAGGTCTCTTTCCTTCTGGTTGGTGTACAGTATAGCGATCATCCTCCTGTTTCTTAAACCTGAAACCTGGATGCCATCCTCAGGATTACTGTCCTATACCCCTGACTAGCTGTTTATGTAAACTGCTTGAACAGATGGTACATACTCAACTCATGTGGCACCTTGAATCCCATAGTCTTCTTTCCTCCTTACAGTTTGGGTATCATAGAGAAAGTGGCACCTTAGAGACTCTCTTCAAACTCAAATATTTTGTTCACTCTGATTCTTCACTCTTCCATTCAGTCATTGCCATCTTTTTTTTATTTAGAAAAGGCCTACGATATGGCATGGAGGTATCATATTCTTTGTTTTCTTCGTTCCTTAGTCTGTATGGTAACATAGATGTTTTCCTTCAAAATATTCTTTCCCTCTGAACCTTTCATGTGCCTCCAAGAGGCCACCTTTCCTGTGCCTTTAGCCAGCATGAAGATGTCACCCAAGGCTGTTTCCTTAGTACTACCCTTTTTCTTATAGCAAAAATGGCATTTTCTCTTCTCTACCCCCTTCTGTTTCAGCCTCTCTATGTGTTGATGATTTATTGCGGTCCCGTGGGACCCAGGTTCGAATCCTCGTTGTTGCAGGGAACAGTTTAAGGATTTGAATTTCATTAAATCAGGCTTTACTGAACTACCAGAAAACCAGCCGACATGTTGTAAAAATGACCCCACTAATACCAATACACCAGTCCTGTATGAGACAGCCCTAGTATGTATTCAATATGGATGGTGGGTGTTAAGCGCCGAAGTGGTGACATGTAGATTGTAGGAGGATGACTGGGCCTTGATAGCAGGCTGTGAAGCCTATGCCCAGAGTCGGACACATAAAAAAAAAAAAAAAAAAAGAAGCTATTTACGCTGCAGGTTCAGATCTGCCTCAGCTCCAATCCCTTCTTCAGTCCACCATCGATGCTGCCTCCATATGGGCTACTACTCGTGGTTTTTATTGTTCTACCTCTAAGTCCTATGCGGTGATGTTTACTCGTTCGTGAACCATACTACAGCCTTCTCTGTACTTATATAACATCCCTCTTCCCTGCAGATCCTCTACCACATTTCTTTGTCTCACATATGACTCTCAGTTAAATTGGAATGCACATGTTTCTTCCCTCAAGTCTTCTACCCTTCATCGTCTTTGTTTGCTGCAAACATTGTCTCATCTTTCAAGGGGCCCTGATCATGTCACACTTCTTCATCTCCACTCTGTCGTTTTCTTTCCAGACTCTATTATGGTTGCCAAATCTGTTCTTCTGCCTCCCTCACGCTCTTTAAAAGCTAAATAGTGTACATCATACTGGCCTTTGTTTAGCTGTTGGTGTTTTTCGGTCGACTCCCACTACAAGTCTTTCTGCTGAATCAGACATTTCCCCTCTCTCTTATCATCATTCTCTTCTCACAATCAGGTCCTATAAACGTCTCCTTCAGTTTCCTGCAAATAAGTTGCTCCGTCCTCCTAGCTTTCTCTAATGCTCTTTTCACTTCTCACATCTTCTTCCATTCCCCTTGAGATCACCATCCTTCTTCAGATTATTGATTTTGCCTTTCCTCCAATTTTTCCACTATGTCCAGTTTCATTCCCACCTTGGCTTCTGCCTCCTGCTGTGGTTTGCCCTTCTTTTCTCCCTTGTTCTAAGTCTTTTCTTCCCCCAGATACTCTTTGCTCCCATTTTCTCGAACATATGTCCCATCACTCTTCTGCCACGCATGTCTATACTGACAGCTCTAAATTTTGTCATGGTGTTGGGTTTGCTGTTGTGTTCTCTGACTCCTCCTTCCAAAGTACACTTCCCTTCACTGCAAGTATCTTCACTGCAGAACTGTATGCTATTCATTTTGCTCTGAGGTCTCTTCATAGGTTCTCTTCCTCCACCTTTGTTATTATATCTGATTCTCTCAGTGCACTCACCTCCTTTCACACCATACCTTCTTCTCATCCTCTAATCACCCAAATTTAGGAGTGGCTGTTCCACCTTTTTGTTAGAAAAAAGTCATTTCACTTCTGCTTGGTTCCTAGCTGTATTACAGGTAATGAACAAGCTGACTCATTGGCACGCTTTGTGGCAACCTCCTCTAGGTTTCCCCTCTGCCCCCTTCCTGCCTTTGATTGTTTCCCTCTTCTAACCTCAATCCTCTGTGATCATTGGCAGTCCTCGTGGAACCAACGGGTTCACAACAAACTTCATAGTGTTAAGCCCTCTGTTCTTCCCTGGCACACATCAGCCCATCCCAGTCGTCAATGGGAGACTATTCTTGGGTCATACCTGCCTAATTCTTGGTCATTTGATGAGCCATGACCCTCATCCCATCTGCGGACACTGTAACTGCCCTGTGAGTATCCATCATCTTTTTCTTGATTGCCTGTCTACATTCCAACAACTTCTCGCAGCTTTCAGGTTCCTTTCCTCATCACGTCAGTCCCCACTACTTACCTAAGTGACTCACCCATTTTTCAGTATCATGACTTTTCTTACTGCACTTCACATCATACATCTGTTATAATTATTTTCCCTGATCCCTTTTACTTTTGTGCCATATAGCCATATGGCTTGGTGCTAGTTCTTCATTATTTCTTCTTTCTTTCCTTCATTGGAAAGTTGTAGGCTTCTGACCTTTGGTTCTTTCCTTTTTTTCATCAAAAATGAGTTTTCTTGTGATAGTATTGTCCTTAAAAATGTAATAAAATCTCTCAAAAATTGATGAATACTAGTGGTAATAGTGGTTTGGTTTGAGCATTGGGTGGCAAACCTGATAATGTGACCATGTATTCATCATCAAAATGGAGTACAGTACTTTATATATATGTTTTTTTTTTCCTGTTTATTTATGACTGGCCACTTGTGGGTGGTTGAAATTAGTTCTGGAATGACAAAGTGTAAATAGACTCCCAACCATTTGAAAGCTGCCCAGCACCTGAGATTCAAACAACTTTTCCCAAAGGCACAAGGACTGAAAGAAATTGGAACTGGATTTGTTTCTTTAAATTATGATGTGAAAGAGATAAAGATCTCACTGCTGGAAAGATGAAAACAGGGTTATAATGATGATGCTGACTGTTTCACTTACTGGTAGATACCAGTGGCCTACAAGTTACCATTCATAGTTTTGTCACAACTACATTTCCACCTTTCCTTGCTTTACATTTGAATGATTACTTGTTTTTAAAATGTTTTATGCAAACGGACTTTTCAGATGTGTTCTCGAGTAATGTAGGTGCTGTCGTCAAAGTGAGTTGGATAAAAATTTAAATGTATTACTTACGGTATTTACTCAAAAAGGTAAAATTGTTGCACCACTCAACCAAGGAGGTTGGTAATCCAGTTTTCCATTCATATACACTTCACTGCTGATGGTCTGTGACTGATGTGTAAAACAGATTGTTTAGCTTGCAATTTTTCCATATTCAAGTTGTTCATTCTTAGCATTTAAGGAAATACTGTAAAACAGTGCCACACTTGGTCATTACAAGAGAGGAATTTGGTCAGTGAGGGAACCATCTTGACACTGCCTATTAGAGGAGAGAGAGGCTACAACTCATCTATTCACAGTAAGTATGGAGAATTATGTAAGAAACTGCCTCTGAAATTTTGTATCATTTATGAAGGTTCCAACACGCATGCATGCTTGAGACTTGCTCACCAAAGGGCAACTCTCCATGCTACATGATCTCTGGCAGCCTCCCTATTCAGTCCCTTATCCCTGAGATCACACTCTGTGACCCCGTCCCAGGATTTTTTTTATCTGCCTCTTGCAACCCTACCCCGAGTGTTCACACTTCTCATCTTTTGAACTCAGTTATAGTCCTTCATTCTCTCAGCCTGCCCAAACCATCTCAGTCTACCCTTCCTTATCACAACACCAATACATTCAAGTCCTAGCCTTCCTCTCAACTCCTCAATCATAACCCTAGCCACCGATGCCTCACATTCAAGGACACACTGTACATCTATCTAATCACTGTCGTTTCTGTACATCTGAGTCTACAAATATCCTCTTCCTTTACTGCATAGGTCTCACTACAAACATCTTTACAGTCATGCCACATACAAAGATCCCTTAGCTTGAAGGGACAGCCCTCTCTATGTTAGGAGAGGCAACAGCTCCCTGAACTTCCTCCAACCACTCCTTATGCTGGCCACAGTACCTCACCTTCAGCACATAACATGTCCTCCAAATAACAAGACTCCCCCACACACTCAAGACTCTTTAACATAAGCAGGCCTTTCATGCTTGACCATCTCCACAAGCTCTGCCTGGCTCACCACACACACAAAATCATTATTTTGCAGCCTACCTTTGATACCACTACATCTCATTTGTACCCATTTATCACAAACACTGCTCAAGATAGAGTTACATCCCACATCTTTGTGGCAAACTGCTCATGGTCACACCATCAGCCCTAGATTTCATCACTTATGTTTTATCCACATTTACTCTCAAACCCTTGTACCCCATTCCATTTCTCCATTTCCTAAATCTCTCCCCTGCCTCCCTTTCATTCTCTGCAATCAACACCTAGCCATCAGCATAAAACATCTCCCATGGAAGTCCATTCTGAAGTCATATGAGAGAGCTTCAAGCACCATAACAAACAATAAGAAGCTTAGGACTGACCCCTAATGCATGCCAACATTCACAGAAAACTCATCTCCCAAATCCTCATTCACTCTCACCTGTGTGTAAGCACCCATTTACATTGCCATAACTAACTCTAACTGACCTGTCTTTCATCCCAAGCTTTCTCACTGCCAACTTCACCACCTCCTTAGAGACTGTCAAAGCCCATCTCCAAATTTATAAAAACAAAATACAGCTCCATTTTCTTTCCTGAAGCTGTTGGGCAACGAATTTGGCATCAGTGGTCCCTTTCCCTAATATAAACCCAAACTGCATCTTCACTCTTTCCCTTATTATACCTTTTAGGGCTTTCTCTATCACCTTCATTATTTAGGCTAAAAGTTTTATGACTCATCCTTCCCCTTGTACACATTTACAATCACATCTTCAACCAGTCATTTGGGACAACACACTCATTTATGTAACTCAGTTTATCGAATCAGTAAGTAAACCCACTCCTATATCTCCTCAAACCTTCAACATTGCAGCAGTCAACCCAGACATACCTGCCACTTTCCCCAGCTGCATCCTGCCTATTGCCCTGCTCACAGTGATAGTATCAATCAAAGGTCAAGGACCAACCAATGCATCTGCTGACTCCAAACCTTCCCTATTTCAGTCAGATTTCTCATTCAGTAGGCAGTTGTAATGCTGTCTCGAGGAGTTTTCATATCCTCACTGTTCATCACTACCTTTCATTCATTGATCTTCACACACACAGCTCACACATACAGTAGGCGCGGGAAGCGTTGACGCCATCTTAAAAAAAGAAAACATTCTTGTGGTTAGCAAGGAGAAACAAATAAATTAACACTCACCATTGAATTTAGTATTTACTGGCATTCCCCTTCACCTTTATTATCTTCTTAAGGCGCCTGGGGAGACTGATGGCGTAGTTTTGCAGAACAGACGGACTAAAACTGTTCCATAGCTGCTTGACTGCAGCCTCAAGTTTAGGCAAAGATGATGTGCCGCTTCATGTGCGCCCATAAATTCTCAATGGGATTGATATCTGGGCTGTTTCCGGGCCAATCTCGAATAAAGGGAACCTCACAGTCTGTTAGCCACTGTTTCACTGACTTTGCAACATGTGCAGGGGCAGAATCTTGCATAAATACTCTTGCCTTGGTTTTATCAAAAGAGTCACTTAAAACATCACATAATAGCTCCAAATAATTGTTCTGGTTCACTTTTTCATTTGCAGGTAGAATTACCAACCTACCAACACCATAATATGTAAAGCAGCCCCAAGCCATGAGTGAGGCTGGGTATTTAACAAACTTGGAAGTGTACTTAGGATCCAGGGGGTCACTGCCTGGTTTGCGGTACACTCGTGATGAAGGGGTACCAGTGACAGTAAATGTTGACTCATCACTCCAAAGCACAGTTTTCCATTGCTCCTCACTCCAGGCAAGATATTTCTTACAAAAATTTACTCTCTTTTTCTTCTGAAGTGCAGTTAGCAGTGGTTTTTTACGAGCACAAAAACTCCTGTAGCCCAGATCGTCATGCAACAGCTGCTGCACACTTCTGACAGACACATCTGCCAGCAACTGTGGGTTCTTTTCTTTTAAATCCCGTGCTGTTAGCCTTGGATCCTTGCTAACTTGCCTTGAGATCAGCTGACGGGTCCTGAAGGTTGTCTTACGAGGTCTCCCAGGCTTGGGAAGTGGAGTGGGAGGAATGGCCTCCCCACTGTCCTTGAACCGCTTCACCAGTCTCTGCACTGTCCTCAGTCTAACACCATCTGATTTGCAATAAATGGGAGTTTGTGGCCAGCTTTGTATAAAGTAATCACTTCCACACGTTTGTCCTTGCTTGTGGTTACTTTAGGCATGATGAGAATGTGGTAGGTAACCAAATAACTGTGTTATTTGAGTCAAAACATGCCCTCGTGGTGCATCACACACAGAGACAATCCTCCTCCTGTGGCTGCCCAAACATTACTGAGCCTGCTCCTGTGGTGCCAAACCTATCAAGCAGGGTTGCCAGCTCCCGTTGAAAAAGCGTCAGCTCATTTCGCATCACAGGGGAGGGTAGTATTGACCCTACTTCACTTAACGCGAA
>JAGKTI010010083.1:17189-29289 GCA_018397915.1 Birgus latro
GGGTGTGTGTGTGTGTGTGTGTGTGTGTGTGTGTGTGTGTGTATTTACCTATTTGTATTTACCTATTTGTAGTATACAGGAATTGAGCTAAGCTCGTGTTGTCCCGTCTCCATATCTACATTCATCTAATCTAATTTTAAATACATGAATGTTTTTCGCCTGCACCACCTCTTCGTCTAAGTCATTCCAAATACTTATGCTTCTATTCAGGAAACTGAACTTTTTGAGATCATTAAGACATCTACTTTTCCTCAACTTGAAGCCATGACCTCTTGTTCTTCCATCATCCAACACAAAACGATCCTCTCTATCCACCCTTTCCAATTCTCTTACGTTTCTAAATATCGTGATCAAGTCACCTCTTTCCCTTCTCTCGCGCAATGTTGGTAACTTCAGTTTTTCCAATCTCTCCTCGTAGGTGAGTTCCCTTAAACACGGTATCATCTTCGTTGCCATCCGTTGGACCCTTTCTAGTTTATAAATATGCTTCTTCAAATGAGGTGACCATACCACAGCCGCATACTCTAGTCTTGGTCTTATCATGGTCACTATCAACTCCCTCAACATTTCCTCATCCATATAATTAAAAGCCACTCTCATGTTGGTCAGTAATCCATAAGTTCCCCCAATAATTTTGTTTATATGCTTTTCTGGTGACAAGTCATCCCGAATAATCACTCCCAAATCGTTCTCATCCTTTCTTTTACTAATCATCTCATTGCCCATTTTATATGTCCAGTGTGGTCTTCTTTCACTTATACCCATTTCTAATACATGACACTTCTTGGCATTAAAGTCCATTTTCCAAGTCTGGCTCCAGCTGTGTATTTTGTCCAAGTCCTCTTGAAGTTCTTAACAACTATCAATACATTTAATATGTTTCATAATTTTAGCATCATCTGCAAACATACTTATGTAACTATTCAAGCCCTCTGGCAAATCATTTACATATATCAGAGACATTACTGGGGCCAAGACAGAGCCCTGGGGTACTCCACTAGTCACATTTCTCCATTGTGATACCTTGTCTCTTATTACTGTTCTCATCTGCCTTCCTATCAAATAATCTCCCATCCACTTTAATAGTTTCCCATGCACCCCTCCAAATGTCCTCAACTTCCACAATAGTCTCTTATAGGGTACCCTGTCAAATGCTTTCTTAAAATCCAGATAGACACAGTCTGCCCATCCCTCTCTCTCCTGTACGACATCTGTTACCCTACTGTAGAAACTTAGTAGGTTAGTAATACATGATCTTCCTTCCCTAAAACCAAACTGTCTTGGTGTTATCACTTCATTTTCTTCTAAATACTTTATCCATCTTTTTCTAATAACTTTCTCACAGATTTTACAAACAATACTAGTAAGTGACACAGGTCTATAATTAAGTGGATCCTCCCTATCTCCTCCCTTAAAGATTGGCACAATACTTGCTCTTTTCCAAACTTTAGGTAACTGTCCATTTTCAAGCGAGGTTTTGATAATGACATAAACTGGCCACACTAACTGGTCGGCACATTCCTTCAGGATCCATCCAGCCACACCATCTGGTCCCATTGCTTTTCTCACATCCAAATCCTTCATCAGCTGTAGCACCTCATCCATGTCAACTGTAATTTCGGTCATTCGCATCAGCCTGGGTTCCATTTCAGGCTCCCTAAATTCGTCTTCCAATACATAAACTGACTGTAGCTTGTTGTTCATTATTTCACACAAGTCTTCCTCTCTTTCATATGTTTCATCTCTATCCCTCAGTCGTATTATACTGTCCTTAACTTTCATTTTGCCATTTACAAACCTATAAAATAGTTTCGGCTCTTTTTTACAGTTAGATACAATATCTTTTTCGTATTTCCTTTCCTCTTCTCTCCGTATCCTTACATATTCATTTCTAACCTGCTTGTACTCCTCCCAGGCCCTTTCACTATACCTTCTTCTCACTTTCTTCCATGCTTTTTTTCTTGCCTCTTGTGCCATCCTACATCTGTTGTTAAACCATTCTTTCTTCCTTTACACAGCTGCAGAAAATTTTGGGACATACTTAGTAACTCCTGTTTTATATACTTCTATCAAAAACTCATATTTCTCATCAACATTTGTGATCATATTCATTTTACTCCATTCTACATTTTGGAAAAAGTTTCTCAGGGAAGCAGTCTGCCTTCCCATAATTGTATCTATTTTCTCTGTGTTTTTCATCTCTTTCTCCTTCCCTCACTCCTACCACGTCCATCTCAATTACCAGATGATCACTTTTACCAAAGGGGCAATGGTAGGTTATGTTCCTCACATCATTTGGGTCCTTTGTGAATAGTAGGTCAAGCCTGGATGGTTCATCAACACCCCTAATTCTTGTGTTTTCTTTGATCAACTGGGTTAACATGTTTTCCATCATCAATTCCATTAATTTATTTCCCCATGATTCTTCATTGTTCCCAGCATCCATACTTTCCCAATCAACTTCTCTACAGTTAAAATCTCCCATTAATACTATTCTATTTCTTCGTTCAATTAACATTTCTAGCCTAATAATGGATTCACTTATTAACTGTTCGTAATCTTCCTTTGTCCATGCCCTAGTTTTGGGGGGCACATAAAAAACTATTACATCCGTTTTTTCTACATAATTGTCCTCTATTTCAACTCCCAAAAGTTCAGCCTTAGTATTTTCAATTTCTATATTCTTTACTCTTAGGTCATTATGGGTTAATATCACTATTCCTCCCCCAAATTTGCCTTCTCTGTCCTTCCTCCAAATCTTATAATTATTCCAGCCAAATAATTTTATATCAACATCTCGGGGCAATTTTGTCTCTACTAGGCAAACAATTTCAGGTTTATTTTCATTTAAGTAGTCTCCAATTTCCCCTTTCTTAGATATTAATCCATCTATGTTACTATACATGATGCTCAGATTTGCTGCACTGTTGTTATCTTTACTCGTTCTTCTCTTTTTCATATTCATATCCATCCCCTTTGTTTCCTTCACGTCTAGTTCTTCACATACCACTTCCTTGCCTTCATATCCATCACTTTCCCAAAAAAAGTTTTACGTTCTTCCTCTGTCCTCCTGTCATTTTTTTCCTTTACTTGGTCCTTCAAAGATTTTAAGACTTCTCTTTCATCTTCATTCAAGTCTTTTCTTACTATAATATTTTCCATTCCTGCCTCTTTACTTAGTTTCCAGGTCACCTTAAGTATGTCATTTACAACACTTTCTGAAGACATCTTAACTCTCATTGGTCTTGCTTCCCCTTTCTTATATGGCCCTATCCTCCTTACTTCCTCAATTTCTTTTTCCCACTTGTTTCCTTCGGGATCGATCTTGTCCAATATCTGCCTCACCTGATTTGAGTCTCTCTCGAGTCTCACAGACCTAACTTTTTCTTCTTCCTCCCTGTTTCCAAAAATTATCACACATCTGTTCCTTTCTACTGTTTCTCTCACTATTTTCTCTTTTTTCTTCAATATTTTCACTACATTTTCTTCCATTTTTTTCTTGTTCATTTCCCTTTCTTCCTGAATAATTTCCCTTAAACTGACTACTTCTTTCTGTTCTTCTTCCACATGTGCCCACTTTGCCTTTTGCTCTTCTAACACACTACTTACCTTCTCTGTTTGGTTACTGCTTTCTTCTAGTTTTCTCCGTAATTCAATATTTTCTCGTTTTAAATTCTCGATCTCCTGGTTCGCTGTCTCATTGGCCTGTATCAAACTCTGTATAGTATTTTCGGTTTTTTCAGGCATGTCTCTTGATACTAGATCTTCCACTTTCTTTTCTAGACCACTAATTCTCATAATCAATGTTTTAACCAGGTCCATTACATTTGTTTCACTGTCAAATCCTGGGAATTCCGGTTCCCCAGTGTCTACATGGTCGGCCATCTTTAAGGTCGGTTGCAGTACTAAACTGAACAGCTGTTCCCAAAATTCCTATTAAAACATTCATGTAAACTTAATGACAATAGTTCTTTACATTTTTGATAGACTATAATAACTTGCAATACTTAAAATTATTAACAAGACTGGAGACAGGACAATTCCTGAAAACTACTTAGGGTTTGTTGAGGCGGTTTGAGACACGTCTTCTCGCTGTGGCTGCCACTCCGTGTGTGTGTGTGTGTGTGTGTGTGTGTGTGTATACAGTGCTTCCTCTAATTTTGCGAGAATATGGTCGACAAAAAACCTCGCAAAATCGAAATTCGCAAAGTTTAAACAATTAAATATATGCAATAAAAGTAAACTGGTCGACATCACCCCAAGGTAAGCACTTTTTCCCACTCTTACTCTCGACTCTACCTCTTAATTTTATGATGATAAATGAAACAAACATGGACTGATGTATTGTACAGTAATATTATTATGAAAACATCATAGGTAACAAACATAAAAAAGAAAAAAATGCATATTTACACTGATGTGAAGACTGGCGTGGTGTACGGGACTGGTGGCGGGGCAAGGCTTGGGTGTGACTACTGTGGTGTAAACAAACATGGGGGGCGGCAAAACACCGAACTAGGAGGCACAGTCAGGGTGACCAGATTTAGCATAATTTTGCTAATTTTAGCATATTTTTCCAGAAAATTGTGTGTTTAGCACAAAATTTTGCATGTTATCAAATCTAGCATATTTTTAGCATAATCTAATAAGCTTAGGACAATTTTTAGCATGATTAGAATAACTGACCACTCGTGGCTAGCAGTAGTTTCTGTTTAATATAATATGATTAATGGTAACTGTGAAAGTCCACACTTTTAACAAACCTAGAGCAGGAAATCACGGGCTTTGGAGGAGGGTAGACGTGTACTGTACAGATCCACAGGCGCTGGGACCCAGGGTGCCGCCGTGGCTGACTAAAGTCAGTTATTCAGCTGAGTCTGTGGATGCCGTCTGTTCAGGCTGCGGCAGGTTCAGTGCCCATCATTTCTCTACTGCTTAGTACCTCCTGTAGGTTGCAGTGCTTAAGTGTGAAGTGTGGTAGGAAGAGTTTCAGCTTATGTTTCACAAACATTTGTCAAATAAACTTTTAGAACCTGAGTAATTATTTATTTTAATGTTCTTCTTTCATAATTATAAGAGTGCATACTGTACACAGTTAAAAACGTAGAAATAATGCTATATCAATCATAAAATATAACAGAAACCGAACGTATTAAGAGCAACAAAAGATTTAGCATTATTTTTGCCAATCTAGCATAATTTCAGCTGCTGTCTAGCGTATTCCTGCTAGAGAAATCTGGTCACCCTGCCCACCACTCGACCTCGCAAAGTGTGTGATCGCTCGCAAAGTTCATAAATGTTAAAAAATAAATGACTTGGAACTACCTCGCAAAATTGGTGATTCGCAAAGTTAAAGTTCGCAAAGTTGAAGGATGTACTGTATATGAATGTGTGTGCGCATGTGTGTATGTGTGGTGTATTCTCTGTTCCTTGCACCACGTTTGCCTAACACATGCGATGCACACAATAGATTTCTCCACGAACATTCGCTGCACGACATACGTATATAATGTCATATATGTGTCGCTGTGTGGCGTATTTTCTTGTCTCTGACCATTACGTAACTTTCCGCTGTCAGCCAATGAACGCAATATTTCTCGGTGAACACTCGCTGCACTATTTTATACATATATTTCACACTGAACCATGTACAATATAAAACACTATCACATGATCCATCACAGCCTCTTCTGTTATTCCCTTCCCTACTGTATGGCATAAGAGACCACCTGTTCCCTTAGCAACTAATGCATATGTCTATGTATCTCTATGGCATAACATAATGCCTGCTATGGTAGGTCAGTTATTTCACTAATCCAGGCACTATATGTTTCACAGATGTAAGTAATGGCTTCACTATAAGGGTACAATACATCAGTTTACGGGCAGGGTGAGTGGAAACCCCGTTATAACAAACCAGACTCTGCCTCTAGGCCAAACGGCTGATAATGGGCCCCAATGCTTTACAAACAATATATCTATGTTCAATAGACACAATCACTTCACAGTATAGTCAAAAACACTGTACAATCACAATATTTCAATAATGGCTTCAGCCTCAGGTGGGAGGGGGAAAATGGCAGATTTAAAGGGACAACACAACACAGCATGACCCTGCTGTCTGGCTGCTAGCGGAACACTGAGCTTCTATCACTACGTACAGGCACACATGAGTCATTGCAGTGTTGCCAAGGTCTTACCTCGAGAGAGATGCGACTGTGCCATGGGAGTCCACAATGTTCTATGGGACAGTATTAACAACAAAGCACAGTGTTAGGATGATGGGGGGACGTTTGAGGATGCCGAGTGAATATGATGTGGCTGCTAGAATGCTACAAAATTTGACGCAAATCGACCCAAAACTTATTTTTTGGTTATTTTTTTTTGCGTTTTCACATGATTTGAGGTCCTGTGTTTTGGCACACCACACCACATGAAACACAAATTGCGGTCCCATGCGCGAAAGGGTTAAAATGTGCACCAAAGTCCTACTTCATTAGTCAGGAAACAGGTAGCCTCTGTGCACTTCCCGCCTCTCAGTTTGTTTTGCCAATACACATGCAGTTACTGTTGTAGCAGGAGGTACTTGGTTGTGCTTTTCGTCATGTTGACCCTCAGTATGTCTCAAAAAAGAAGGGTAGTGGTGGAGGTAAGAGCAGCAGCAGAAAGTGACACACTATAATGACGGAAAAGAATGCGGACATCATTAAGAGAAAGAAAGAGTGATGTAGCAAGAGTGTTTGATCTAACGGACTTATGTAAAAATTTGACTTAAGTAAGAGCTGCGGGAACCATTTAATTACAGTGATTCCTCATTTTTTGTGTGTTAGATGTTCCACCAAAACCTCGCGAAATGTGAAACTCTGAAGTGTGAAGTTAAGAATCAATGGGAAAAATAGAGAAGCGTTCCGGTGGGACATGTACCTACCCTATCAGAAAGTACTATATCAACCAAACAGGCCCTACCCAAAATTAAATGAAGAGTGTTTACTAGTGCTAAAACAGCATAACACAATAAACATGTACCTGAAAAGACATTAAAACTGTTATAAAGAGCTGCAACACCAAAAATCTTTACCAGAAATAAAGTGAAGACTGACTTGAGTGGCAGGTGCTGGTGTGTTCAGGGTGGATGGGCTAGTTACTAGGTGACATGGGCCTCTCTGGGGAAACCCCATCACCTATGATGAAGCCCACAAAGTCAAACTCAGATGTGTCGAAGTGCAGGGAAACTCATGAAGTGTGAAACAACTCGGAAACTCTTTTCTTGCGCGAAAAATGAGTCATCAAACTGCAAAGTGTCGAAGTATGTAAGTTGAGAAGTACACGTACTTGTACCTCCAATCAGCTACCTATTTGGTTTTGAGCTGGATAATGTGTTATTATTAGTCTCGACCCTATATCCTAAAAACTTTTCTTCAATATTTCCTTGAGTAAAAGATTAAATTTAACTCTTCGAGATTCCAATGATGAATTTATTTGTCATTTTAAGACACTTTTTTAAAATATTCATCACGAATCGCATTTACGTGTCATAACAATGAGACTCAAGCATGACGTTGCAGAATGCTTGCTCTGTGCGTTTTGCATGGTTTAACCCGCCGAGTCCTGACCGGTTTTTTACCCAGCCTACCCCCAGATCCCGACCGATTTTCGACTTTTTGTTTTTTGGCTGAAACCTTCGCTTTTGGTGAGAAACATCAAAAATTCATAGTGAAATCGCGATCCTGAGGTAAAAAAATGTTGATACAGGTGTCACTCAACCTTACGTTTTCCTTCTTTTTCAGGGTACCTGGCTAAGAAAACGAACTATGGAAGGGTTGACTAATTCAAGCCACTTTAAATTACGTATTTATTTCATTTATCTGGTATGAATTTATGTGTAGTAAAAGTCTATAATGGGTTTCACACAATAATACAGGCGTTTATAAGCATTGTTCACTTACCCAAAACCCCAGTATATGGCACCTTCTTTTACGACATTACCACCTCATCACTTCTGTTTGTTTCTACCTCTAGCTTCTTTGTTTCTTTGTCCTCCACCTCAGGAATCACTATCACCGTGAATTTCATCATTAGAGAGACCATGGGGCAACATACCTTTACTGGCCAGCTTACTGCTAACAGGTGAATTGCCCAGTGTGGAGGGGAGGGGGGGAGGGGGGTTAGGAGGGGCCAGGCAGTATCCCCGCTTGACAGCAGGTAGAGGAAGGTCTCCCACATATGCCTACCAAAAATCACCTGCGAATGTTGAAAAATGTGCACACAATGGGCCTTGCAATTGCGTGACGTACGGTGTACGTTGTTGGGTCTGTCCGCGGAAAAAAGTTGAGACATACACCGTATGTCGATGGGACTCGGCGGGTTAAACCAGCTTTATGTATCTTTATAATTTTTTTTTTTCACTGAATATTATTTTACAGCAAGGTATAAAATTTTTGGTTTTTACCTAACTTTAACTCATCATTTTGACTTTTTATTTTCTTTGTTTTCCTTTTTTGAACATACTAAAATAAATTACAACTATTCAGCTTCAAAATAACACCACAACCAGCATCGTATCATAAAAAGTGTGTTTACACTGACTGATCAAAGAAAAAGATCGTGAAGCAAATATGTGGCCGAGAATCATAGAAAATTGTGCATCTATTTTCTTTCACTTTACCGCACAATAACGTGCATAAATAGCCATAATCTATATACCACTGTAAATGTAATTTATTGTAGTTTTGCTTGGTTCAAACCAAATTTATATATCTTTATTAAATTATTCTTGCCAAATATTTTTCTATGGCAAAGTTTAAAGTTTTTGGTTTTCACCTAATTTCAACTCCTCATTTTAAATTTATATTTTCTTTGTTTTCCTTATTTGAACATACTACAATAAAGTACAACTATTCAGCTTTAAAATGACACCAAATACACCATTCTATCATGAAAAGTGTATTTACATAGGGCAATCAAAGAAAAATATAGTGGCATGAAAATGTGGGTCAGCGCAAGAATGGCTGAAACTAGCACAGACATAATCTGCCTGGCCTGAAAACCTGGTAGGGTTAAGCATAAAATACTATACAGTACTGATACAGTACATATAGTTCAGTAATACACAACATAATACAATCATAATCATACTGTACTCACCTGGTGGTGGCATCAGTGGAGGGTACATATGTACTGTACAGTTATGTCCTCACTACAGTGCAGTCTCGTTATGCTATAGGGTTACGTCAAAAGAAGACCTGTTGCATAATGAATTATCACATAAGGAGGTCGATATAACCTGGCTTCAATGGGGTTAGGGAAGGTGACCTCAACTGTGAAGCATAAAATTAACTAAAAGTCCTATGCCAGTACGAGTCATCACCAAGAATTCCCCTCCCAGGATGGGGAACAGTTGGAGAGCCTGGACGACCACTCCACAAAGGAGATACGATACCACTTTGCTTTATATCACACACTGCAGTATTTCTTAAGTACTTGCACTGTTATTTGGGGAAAGCAATGGAGTTTCAGTGGTCTTTCATGCACAAAATAAAACAAAAGGCAATGATCACAGCCAATGTAAATACTGAGCGGGCATCTTGGCTCAGTCAGCTGGGTAGAGGCCAAAAATGGGGATTATGGTTACATAAGGTTGACTCAATTTCCTTTACAGGTGGCTTTACATTGAGTGACAAGCCAAATGGTTTCCTGTAAGCCAAGAAACCATTTACAACGTTGGGTGGTAACCATATAACCAAACCATATGTCCTCCCTACGTGTCAACAAGTGGGTTGGTGGAGGGTTAGTGCCCCTCCCTGTAAAACAAATAACTCAAAGTCAAATGGCCACCCCTTTTGGGATTATGGCATCTGGCAACAGACAGACAGATAGATAGATAGATGTTTCAGTATTTCATACACAAAAAGTAGCTATCGCTTCACTTAAATTGTACACTGCACTATTTGTTAAGTACTTGCGCTGTTACTGTATTTGACGATAACAATGGTGTTCCAGTGGCCCTGGTGCACAAAATAAAACAAAAGCAATGATCACAACCAATGTAAACACTGGGCATGTATCTTGGCTCAATCGCCTGTGTAAAGGCCCAAAAAGTGGATGATGGTAAGGAAAGTTGACATGATTTCCAAGTCACAAGTTCCAGTATTTCACACACAAAAAAGGATCACTTCACTTAATATTACACATGGCACTATTTGTTAAGCACTTGCACTGTTATCTGGCGGTAACAATGGTAATTCAGTGGCGTTTTATGCACAAAACAGAACGTAAGGCAATGATCACAACCACTGTAAAAACTGGGCAGTCATTTTGGCTTGCATGCATCACCATGTCTGCATGAGATTCTTGAAGGCGGCCGTTGAAAATACAATTGTAGCAAAATCGCAATTAATTTTTTAACACTGTACCAAGGCATGCTATAACTTTTTAATTATCGTTGTAGCAACTTATCCCATCACGAGGCATCATATAATGAGGTTGCACTGTATACAGCAGTCAGAGCACTAGGGCATAGGGCACTGTGAGGCCACAAAGTCAGTCACAGCACTACAGCAATGAGTGAGGTATGGGAGACCACAAATGAAGTCACAGCTAGGGTTTAGCACTGTGTGAGTCGCAAAAGCAGAGTGCACCGATACATCCTCACTGTATGGCATCCATGGGAGAGAATGAGAGAGTGACAGTAGGTTCTGCACGGTGGGTGGGCCACTCCCACAATGCATTAAAATTGGTTGACGTGTTGTGAGGGCTGTCCTCGTGCCAATTGGGTCCCATGTCTGAGCCATAGGGCCAATTGTTTCCCATTTCTGAGCCAGATATTGCTTTGATACCTCCAAACAAAAGGCACTGGACATTGTGTTGGGCCAGATATTGCAAGGATGGATAATTGAAAGCTTACCTATACATACTTAATAATAACTAAATGAAGTTTTAGAGTTGGGTTATGTACAGGGAAGGGCATGGCAATAAACTACATTATAAATTACACTCATTATGGAAATAAAGGTCATGTAGGCTTTTAGAACTACAGTGGGTCCTCGAAATTTTGTATATCGGAATGATTTTTCCCACTGAAATATTCATAGAAATGGGGGGATGTGTCCCAGAACCCCTTCGGACCCCCCACCTACATTTTACCCCTCCTATTTTGAAGTAAGTAATAGCTGTAGATGTAGAGAATGAGGTGGCCATTCTCTTGTACATCTCCTTTTCCTTGGTCACAGTCCCAACGGTGGAAGCTGCAAGACCTAAAGCACGCCCAATCTCCGAGACTCCCTGCCCCTCCTCGTAGCGTAATTTCCAATTTCCTCTCCAGAGTTAGAGTATGGTGCTGCTGCTTCTTTGCAGAGGGCTCCCCCGATGCTGGAGATGATGCAGGGCGCTCGGGAGGCACGTCTAAACAGTATGAAAATGTGTAGAGCTGCGAAAATATCCTCACGTGCAGCAAAGCTGTGAGGAGGGACGTGGACTGGTTCCGGGAAAATTCGCCGTGAAGTCAATTTGCCGTTAGACAATTCCCCGTCGAAACATGGACAATTCCATCATTCTATAAGTAATCCCTCCACTATCTGACGTAACAGAGCCAAAGGCATGTCCAGACAGTGGTCTTGTCCGGATAGTGGCCCTGAAGCTCCAGCATTGGTCATTCATGACCCTAACCTAACCTAACCTAAATCAGAAAACCACCTACCTACCTCCCTACCGGACATGCATAGCACTTATTTAAGTTCCCTTTCACATAAATAATGCACACAAAGCATGAATTAACTGAATTTCAACCAAAAAATGATGATTTAGAGGTGAGTAAGGCATAGGTGCTCACAACTTGCCAGCAAGTGTATCAGACATGGAAATCACTATGAAAATCACCCTTTCTCACACCATATGCATTAAATAATGGACACAAAGCATGAATTCATTGAATTTTAACCCAAAAATGATGATTTTGAGGTAAGTAAGGCATAGATGTTCATGAGTTGGCAGCTTAGTGTAAATAAGTATCGGACGTGGCAGTCACTATGAAAATCATCATTTCTCACATCTTATGGACTAAAATATGGGATACAAAGCATCAAATAAATAAACTGTTACCAGA
>JAGKTI010010085.1:2613-29286 GCA_018397915.1 Birgus latro
GTTTCGTTTTTGAAGGCTGCAACATGCTTGCATGCGTCGGCCTTTTTGGATTGGAGCGTGTAGTATTTTATGACCGGATGCCCTTCCTGATGTCTACCAATGACCCTTGGGTGGATTCGATCCTCCGACCCTACGGCCAGAGCGGAGCGCTCTAACCCACTGAGCCACGGATATATACAGTATATATATATATATATAAGTAATCACTTTATTATCTGGACGCCCAATAATTGGACACCCCATTGTCCGGACATCATTGGCTTGGGTGTTCGAAACCAAAAAATGCCAAATAAATGGGGGGAAAAAAAAAATCTGATTATTTTTGACCCATAAGTTTGAATTTGGCGCGTGGCACCGAACAGCTGTGTTTCCGTGCGCTTCTCTCGCTCCCAGGCTCCCCTTCCCCTCCCCCCAGTTCCCTCTCAACCGCCATCATGAGTAAACGATTGTCGGGATGGCTGGCGGTAGTGTTCATTTTTGTTTAAACAATCATAATTCACAGTGCTAGGGATTAAATGCAGCTCAATATTGGATTACTGTACATACTTCAAGAGCATTTTCACCACTGTCAGAGCCTTAGCGGTGGGGTAATCTTTGTAGCAACCACCATGGACATGTCAATACACTGTCAACTGCCAAATATTTTCCATAATCACTTCTAAATCCTCATTCTCTGGTTACATTTTATTTATTTCATGCTTTGTGTCCCATATTTAAGTGCATAGGCTGTGAAAAAGATGATTTTCATGTCTGTTACCTACGTTCACTATGCTGTCAGCTGGTGAACATATTTGCCACACTCACCACTAAAATTATCATTTTCTGGTTATATGTCATTGATTTCATGCTTTGTTTACCATATTTGAGTCCATAGGCTGTGAAAAAGGTGATTTTCATAGTGATTTTCATGTCTGTTACCTACATTCACTATGTTGTCAACTGGTGAACATCTTTGCCATACTCACCTCTAAATCATCATTTTCTGGTTAAATTTCAATTAATTCATGCTTTGTGTCCATTATTTATGTGAACAAGGTCTTAACCCGCCGAGTCCCACCGACGTACGATGAACGTCGCTACTTTTTCCGCAGACAGACCCAACGACATGCATCGTACGTCACACAATTGCAAGGCCCATTGTGTGCACATTTTTCAACGTTCGCAGGTGATTTTTGGTAGGCATGTGTGGGAGACCTTCCTCTACCTGCCGTCAAGTGGGGATACTGCCTGGCCCCACCTAACCCCCCCTTCCCCCCCTCCCCCCACACTCAGCAATTCACCTGTCAGCAGTAACCTAGCCAGTAAAGGTATGTTGCCCCACAGTCTCTCCAATAATGAAATTCACTGTGAAAATGATTCCTGAGGTGGAAGACAAAGAAACAAAAGAAGCTAGGGGTAGAAACAAACAGAAGTGATGAGGTGGTAATGTCATAAAGGAAAGTGCCATATACTGGGGTTTTGAGTGAGTGAACAATGCTTATAAACGCCGATATTACTGTGTGAAAATCAATATAGACTTGTACTGCACATAAATTCATACCAAATAAATGAAATAAATACGTAATTTAAAGTGGTGTGAATTAGTTAACCCTTCCATAGTACGTTTTCTTTGCCAGGTACCCTGAAAAAGAAGGAAAACGTAAGGTTGAGTGACACCTGTATCAACATTTTTTACTTCAGGATCACGATTTCTCTATGAAATTTCGATGTTACTCACCAAAAACAAAGGTTTCAGACAAAAAACAAAAAGTCAAAAATCGGTCGGGACCTGGGGGTAGGCTGGGTAAAAAACCGGTCGGGACCGGACAGGTTAAATAAGTGCTATGCATGTCCGGTAGGGAGGTAGGTAAGTGATTTTCTGTGTTAGGTTTGGTTAGGGTCCGAAAGTACTGGTGCGGGAGCTTCAGGGCCAATATCCAGACAGAACCAATTTCCGGACATGCCTTTGGCTCTATTACATCGGATAATGGAGGGATTACTATATATACAGAAATCTTCCCACTATCCGTTGTAACAGAGCCAAAGGCATGACCGGAAAGTGGTCTTGTCCAGATAGTGGCCCTGATGCTCCAGCACCAGTCATTCCTGACCTTAACCTATCCTAAATCAGAAAAACCACCTACCTACCTCCCTACTGGACATGCACAGCACTTATTTATGACCTCATTCACATAAATAATGGACACAAATCATGAATTAATTGAATTTTAACCAAAAAATTATGATTTTGAGGAGAGTAAGGCAGAGGTGATCACAAGTTGACAGCATAGTGTAAGTAAGTATCGGACATGGCAGTCACTAAGATAATCACCCTTTCTCACATCTTATGCACTAAAATATGGGATACAAAGCATGAAATAAATAAACTGTTACCAGAAAATGATGGTTTAGAGATAAGTAGGACAAAAATGTTCTCTAGTTGACTAGATAGTGAGCATATGTAAGAGACATGGTAATCACTGAGAAAATCACCTCTTTCACAGCCTGTGCACTCAAATATGGGACACAAAGCATGAAGTAAATAAAATGTAACCAGAAAAATTATGATTTAGAGGTGAGTAGGGCAAAAATGTTCACCAGTTGACTAGATAGTGAACGTATGTAAGAGACATGGTAATCACTGAGATAATCACCTCTTGCACAGCCTGTGCACTCAAATATGGTACACTATGCATGAAGTAAATAAAATGTAACCAGAAAAAATATGATTTAGAGGTGAGTAGGGCAAAAATGATCACAAGTTGACTAGATAGTGAACGTATGTAAAAGACATGGTAATCACTGAGGAAATCATCTTTTTCCACAACCTGTGCACTCAAATATGGGACACAAAGCATGAAGTAAATAAAATGTAACCAGAGAATGAGGATTTAGAAGTGATTATGGAAAATATTTGGCAGCTGACAGTGTACTTACATGTCTGTGGTGACTGTTTACCCCACCTCTAAAGCTCTGACAGTGGTGAAAATGCTCTTGAAGCATGTACAGTAATCCATTGTTGAACTGCACTTAATCCTTAGCACTGTGAATTATGATTATTTAAACAAAAACTCACGGCAGTTCAGAGACAACTGTCGGAGTGGCAGGAGGGGGAGACAGTGGGAATGTGAATGTAAACATCCAGAAAGTAGAGAGATTACTGTGTACATATATATATATAGTAGGCGCGGAAAGTGTTGACGCCATCTTAAAAAAAGAAAACATTCTTGTGGTTAGCAAGGAGAAACAAATAAATTAACACTCACCATTGAATTTAGTATTTACTGGCATTCCCCTTCACCATTATTATCTTCTTAAGGCATCTGGGGAGACTGATGGCGTAGTTTTGCAGAACAGACGGACTAAAACTGCTCCATAGCTGCAGCCTCAAGTTTAGGCAAAGATGATGTGTCCATACTACGCAGCTGCCGCTTCATGTGCGCCCATAAATTCTCAATGGGATTGATATCTGGGCTGTTTCCGGGCCAATCTCGAATAAGGGGAACCTCACAGTCTGTTAGCCACTGTTTCACTGACTTTGCAACATGTGCAGGGGCAGAATCTTGCATAAATACTCTTGCCTTGGTTTTATCAAAAGAGTCACTTAAAACATCACATAAGAGCTCCAAATAATTGTTCTGGTTCACTTTTTCATTTGCAGGTAGAATTACCAACCTACCAACACCATAATATGTAAAGCAGCCCCAAGCCGTGAGTGAGGGTGGGTATTTAACAAACTTGGAAGTGTACAGTACATCCTTTAACTTTGCGAATCACCAATTTTGTGAGGTAGTTCCAAGTCATTTATTTTTTAACATTTATGAACTTTGCGAGTGATCACACACTTTGTGAGGTCGAGTGGTGGGAAAGTCATCTTTCCGCACTACTTTGCCACGCAGAGTAGTGACGTCGTGGTTCGTTGGGGGTAACTGTGCCTCCAAGTTCGGTGTTCTGCCGCCCCGCCACGTTTGTTTACACCACAGTAGTCGCACCCAAGCCTTGCCCCGCCACCAGCCCCGTACACCACGCCAGTCTCACATCAGTGTAAATATGCATTTTTTTCTTTTTTATGTTTCTTACCAATGATGTTTTCATAATCATATTACTGTACAATACATCAGTCCATGTTTGCTTCATTTATCATCATAAAATTAAGAAGTAGAGTCGAGAGAACGAGTGGGAAAAAGTGCTTACCTTGGGGTGATGTCGACCAATTTACCTTTACTGCATATATTTAATTGTTTAAACTTTGCGAATTTCGATTTTGCGAGGCTTTTTGTCGACCATATTCTCGCAAAATTGGAGGAAGCACTGTACTTAGGATTCAGGGGGTCACTGCCTGGTTTGCGGTACACTCGTGATGAAGGGGTACCAGTGACAGTAAATGTTGACTCATCACTCCAAAGCACAGTTTTCCATTGCTCCTCACTCCAGGCAAGATATTTCTTACAAAAATTTACTCTCTTTTTCTTCTGAAGTGCAGTTAGCAGTGGTTTTTTACGAGCACAAAATCTCCTGTAGCCCAGATCGTCATGCAACAGCTGCTGCACACTTCTGACAGACACATCTGCCAGCAACTGTGGGTTCTTTCCTTTTAAATCCCGTGCTGTTAGCCTTGGATCCTTGCTAACTTGCCTTGAGATCAGCTGACGGGTCCTGAAGGTTGTCTTACGAGGTCTCCCAGGCTTGGGAAGTGGAGTGGGAGGAATGGCCTCCAAACTGTCCTTGAACCGCTTCACCAGTCTCTGCACTGTCCTCAGTCTAACACCATCTGATTTGCAATAAATGGGAGTTTGTGGCCAGCTTTGTATAAAGTAATCACTTCCACATGTTTGTCCTTGCTTGTGGTAACTTTAGGCATGATGAGAATGTGGTAGGTAACCAAATAACTGTGATATTTGAGCCAAAACATGCCCTCGTGGTGCATCACACACAGAGACAATCCTCCTCCTGTGGCTGCCCAAACATTACTGAGCCTGCTCCTGTGGTGCCAAACCTATCAAGCAAGGTTGCCAGCTCCCGCTGAAAAACCGTCAGCTCATTTCGCATCACAGGGGAGGGTAGTATTGACCCTACTTCACTTAACGCGAAGAAAAATGACGTCGGCAAAAAAAGTCAATACTTTCCACGCCTCCTGTATATATACTGTATATATATATATATATATATATATATATGAAGATGATGCAAAAATACAAAGGAGAATTACTAACACAGACTCTTGTAGACAGCTACAAGAAAAATTAAATAAACTTCATGAATGGAGGTTGGGGGAGTGGACTTTCTGACCACCACTTGGTGGTGGCCAGAATCAGAATCCAAACAAGATGGAGGAAGAGAAGAAGGGAAGGACAAGAGGAAGTATTTGTTACAAGGAGAGTAGAAAAGTTACAAGAGGATGGAATAAAGGCTGAATATAAAAGTGAAGTGGAGGAGCGATTGGGTAAATATAGATTGGAGCAGATGGGGGACGTGGAAGGTGTGTGCAAGGTATTCGCAGAAGAAATCTGTGCAGCATGTGAGGTGGTGTGTGGGGTGAAGAGAACAGCATGGTGGACTGAAGAGGTGAGAGAGGCTGTGGCACAAAAGAAGAAAGCATATAATGAATGGATGAGGAACAGGGGCGTCAAAGAAGCTGAGAGACAAACGAGAGAGTTATATGTAGTGAGGAGGAGAGAGGTGAAAAGATTAGTAAGAGAGAGTAAGAAGAGAGTGGATGAGGAATTTGGAAGGAATTTGAGTGCAAAGTGGAGGGAATGTAAGAAAATGTTCTGGAAGGAGGTAAAGAGAGCTAGACAGGGTGCCAACGAAGTCAGCGGGGGTGTGAAAGATAAAAATGGTAGATTACTAGTGAGGAAGGGAGAAAAAGTAAACAGATGGAGAGAACACTTTAATGAACTGTTGAACATAGAGAATGAAATTAATGCAAGTATAAGTGGCTGAGGAAAGGCAGGGAGAAGGAGGGTTGTGAGAAGAGAGGAAGAAATCACCAGGATGGAAGTGGTGGAAGCAATGAAGAAAGTTAAAATGGGGAAAGCCCCAGGAATTGATGGAGTGTGTGGTGAAATGCTGAAGCATGGGGGAGAGATAGTAATAGAATGGATGTGGAAGGTGTGCAGATTGGCTTGGGAGGAGGGTAGAATCCCGGAGGATTGGAAGTCAGGTATAATTATTCCTCTGTACAAAGGAAAAGGAGAAAAAGCAGTGTGTGGTAATCATAGGGGCATTTGCCTTCTCAGTGTAATAGGAAAAGTATATGGTTGGATACTTATTGACAGAGTTAGGGAAATAACACAGGAATTAGTTGGAGAAGAACAAGGAGGGTTTAGGAAGGGAAGAGATTGTGTAGACCAGATATTCATTCTTAGATCCTTAGTGGAAAAGTTTCTAGAGAAGGGAAAGAAGTTGTATGCAGCCTTTATGGATCTGGAGAAAGCATATGACAGGGTGGACAGACAAGGTTTGTGGAAGGTATTAAGAATATATGGAGTGGATAGAAAGTTGTTGAAGGCAGTGAAGAGTATGTATGAGGGTGCTAAGGCTGCAGTGCGTGTGGATGGCAAACTGAGTGAATCTTTCCATTTGAAGGTTGGATTGAAACAAGGATGTGTCATGTCTCCATGGTTGTTCAATCTGTACATGGATGGGGTTATAAAAGAGATACAAGGTCGGGCAGTGGATGTTGGAGCGGCCCTAGTGAGAGAGGGCATTGTCTGGAAACTCCCTGTACTGTTGTTTGCAGGTGATACTGTGTTGTTGAGCGAAGACGAAGGGGAGCTGCAAGGCTTGGTAGATGAGTTTGAGAGAATGTGTAAGAAACGGAATCTAAAGGTGAATGTAGGGAAGAGTAAAGTGATGGTCTTCGAGAGAAGTGAAACCAGTGAATGTACAGTGAGATTGGATGGGAAGGATACGGAGAATGTGAGTGAATTTAAGTACTTGGGCAGCGTGATGAGAAAGGATGGAAGTCTGGATGGTGAAGTGCTCGAAAGGGTGCAGCAGGGAAGGAAGGTTGCTGGTTCGTTGAAAGCAGTGATAAGAAACAGGGAGGTGAGCATGGAAGTGAAAAAATTGTTACATGACAGTATTGTGATACCAACTCTAACATATGGAAGTGAAGCTTGGACCCTGTTGGAAGGACAGAAGTCAAGAGTGAGAGCAGTGGAAATGAGTTATTTGAGAGGAGCATGTGGAGTCACATGGAGAGACAGACTAACAAATGAGGAAGTGAAGGAGCGTTGTGGTGTGGTTGAGGATGTGATGGGAAGCGTTAGGAGAAGCACGTTAAGGTGGTTTGGGCATGTGGACAGGATGGAGAGTGAAAGACTGACAAGGAGAATGTATGTGAGTAAGGTGGAGGGGGCGAGAGGGAGGGGGAGGCCGAGGATGAGATGGAAGGATGGAGTGGAGAGGTATATGAGAGAGGGGGGTGTGAGTTGGAAGCGTGGTAGTGAAATGGCAGGGGACAGAGTGACATGGAGGCGATTTGTTTGCGCCACCCCGTGCGGGATTAAGGCGTCTGGCAATAGATAGATAGATAGAAGGGTAGAAAATTACCAGATTGGGATTATAAGTTAGGAAGTAAAACCCTACACATATCAGAAAGAAAGAAGGACCTAGGAGTGATTATCAATTACAGACTATCTCCGGCTGACCACATCAGTGAGAAGTTACGGAACATGTATACATTGCTGCTAATATGAGAATAGCATTCACATACATATATGAAGACATACTGAGAAAGATAATAACATCATTCATTAGACCAACCCTGAAGATTGAAAAAGTTCAAAGGGCCGCTACAAGATGGGTACCAAGCTTAAGGGATCTACGCTACGAAGAAAGACTAGTAAAATTGAATCTGCCAACACTACAGGACAGAAGGAAAAGAGGAGACACGATTATGCTATATAAATGTGTCTCAGGGAAAGAGAAACAGACATAAATGAGTATAAAACGTATGGGGAAGCATCAGCAAGAGGACACTGCAAGAAACTGCATAAAAAGAAAGGTGATAAAGACATAAGGAAATTCAGTTTCCCAAATAGGGCAATTGATCAGTGGAATGCACTACTTAATGAAACAGTGTGTGCCAAAACAATTCATAAATTTAAGGATATGTATGATAAAAGCGATTTAATACACGGGCCAGTATGAGCTTGACTCATTACAGGTTAAGATACAGGTAGGTAAGAATAATTAGATAAGAACACACATACACACACACATACACATACACACACACACACACACACACACACACACACACACACACACACACACACACACACACACACACAAGAGTAGCAGGAGTCGAGAAAACGGCGGAGAGGAATGTCCAGGAGTTAAAAAAGGTATGGGAAGTAATTAAGCAGCTGCAGGAACGGACCATAGAGCAAGAGAGAGAGATCAAAGTCCTACAGAATAGACTGGAAAAGGTTAGCACACGTAGTGAGGAACAAGAAAAAGAAGTTACAGAATTAAAGGCGAATAATGAATCCGCATCAAATGAAATAAAACAGCTGAAGAGGGAGAATAAGAGTTTGGAAGAAGAAAGGGACAGAATAAAAAGTAAACTAGATGAATACGAATCAAAATCGAGGAGGCAAGATGAGCATATTCAGGAAATCAAGGAGCAACATAAGGGGTGGAAGAAAATACAGGAGGAAGGAAATGTAAATTTGAAGGAAATCATAGAGCAACAAAGTAAGGAAAAAGTAGAAAAGGAAGTGGTTAGAGTACTAAGAAGTAGAGAATCTTTGGTTAGGGATGTAGCAGACAAGAAAAAATGTGTGATAATTTCAGGAATAAAAGAAAAACGAATGACAGTGAGATCTGAAAGAGAAAGAGAGGAACTGAGCAAGGCTAAAGAAATAATATCACTGGTTATGGAAGGAAACAATGAAGCCCAAGAAGAGACTGAAGAAGTGTTTAGGTTAGGAAAGTACGAGGATGGTGGGGCAAGGCCCATGAAAGTAAAGTTTAAGTCCCAAGTAATAGTGAATGAAATCATAAGTAGAACGTGGAAATTGTCAGAGAAAGAGGGGTTTAAAAATGTTTGGATTAGGAGAGATGCAAATGAAGAGGAAAGAGCTAAATTAAAGGAGTTAGTAAAGGAAGCAAAGATAAAAAACGAACAACGAACGGAGAAAGAGAAGACAGAGTTCTATTGGAGAGTTATGGACCAGAAATTGAGAAAGTGGTATCGACGGAAGGAAGGGGAGACGAGAGTATAAAAAACGATGAAAAAAGTTTGAAAGTGGCGTACACAAACATTGATGGACTAATATCGGCAAGGTTAGAAATCAATGATTTTTTGAGGGCACACGAACCTGATGTTATGTGCTTTGTAGAAACTAAATTGAAAGAAGATATTGATGTTCATATGGGAGGTGGGAAATACAAATTATGGAGAAGAGACAGAAAAGAAAAAATGGGAGGAGGAGTGATGATAGCAGTGAAGGACAATATAAACGTAGATACTGTGGAAATGGCAGAGGGTAGGGCCGAAGCCATAAATTTGAAATTAGAAACTGGGGAGAATGGTAAGAGAGATATGGCAGTGGTATATGTTCCCCCTAAGACGAGAGCATGGAATGACGATGAATACCAGGAGATGTTGTCAGACATGGTTAGTTATCTACAGAAAGTGATCGAGAAAAGCAACAATATAATCCTAATGGGTGACTTTAATTGTAAAGAGGTGAACTGGGAGGAATGGGACTCGAGAGGCAGTGAAGATTCATGGGGCACAAAATTGTTAAATATAGCAATGAATAATGTAATGACACAGTGGGTTAAAGAAGAGACACGATTCAGAGGTGATGACACACCAGCAAGATTAGATTTGCTACTATCCAGGGAGCCTGATGTAATTGAATCATTAAATTATCTGTGTCCTATAGGAAAGAGTGATCATGTGGTCATTGAGTTCCAGATGATGATAGGGAACATGGTGCCAAGAGACGAGCTTTGTAGGCAAGGACGATACAACTTTGGGAAAGCAAACTTTGCAGAATTGAGAAAATTTTTTGAAAATGCGGACTGGAGAGGGTTCAGAGAAACAAGAGAGATACAAAGGAAGTGGGATATCTTTTTGGACCTCTACAATTTGGGAGTGGAAAAATATGTGCCAAGAGTAAGTGGGAAAGAAAACAGGAAAAAGGTGTGGTTTAATAGAAGGTGTATAATAGCGAAAAAAGAGAGGGACAAGGCATGGAACCAATGGAAAAAGAGAGGTAATATCAGAACAAAGGAAGAATATAAAAGAACTAGAAATGAATATACAGGAATACGTAGAGAGGAAGAAAGGAACTTTGAAAAAGGTATAATTGACAAATGTAAGGATGAACCCAAATTGTTTTATAGATTTGTTAATGGCAAATTGAAGCAAAGGGAAGGAATCACCAGACTGAAAGTAGAAGGAGAGGTCTACAAGGATGCAGTAATGCAAGCTGAAGTAATGAACAAATGCTTCCAATCGGTTTTCACTAAGGAAAGGGAGTTTGTGGAAGGAGAGGAAGTGATTAGAAATGTAGTGATAAAAGATATAAAAGTGGAAGTGCAGGAAGTGTATAAATTACTGGGAGCTCAAGATGTAAGGAAGGCCCCAGGACCGGATGGAATCTCTAATTGGGTACTGAAGGAATGCAGAGAACAACTGGCGGACAAGATTCACAATTTAATTGTGTGCTCCTTGGAAGAGGGGAAAGTGCCTCGGGAATGGAAGAGGGCAAATGTGGTGCCAATCTATAAGGGAGGAAACAAGGAAGAACCCCTGAATTATAGACCAGTGTCCCTAACCAGCATGGTTGCGAAATTGTGTGAGAGAATCCTGAAAGATAGATGGATAAAATATCTGGAAGAGATGAATATTTTGACTGAAAGTCAGTTTGGATTCAGAAGTGGAAGGTCATGTGTTTCCAACTTGTTGAGCTTCTACTCAAGGGCGATTGACGTGCTACAGGAGAGAGACGGTTGGGTGGATTGTGTGTACTTAGATCTGGAGAAGGCCTTCGACAAAGTACCCCACAAGAGACTATTATGGAAATTAGAGCATATAGGAGGACTGAAGGGAAGCCTCCTGGAATGGATGAGAGACTTTTTGAGTGACAGACAAATGAGGACAGTAATAAAGGACAGGACATCTGGATGGAGGGAAGTAACAAGTGGTGTCCCACAGGGCTCGGTGTTGGCACCAGTAATGTTCTTGATTTATGTAAATGATATGGTAGATGGAGTGAACAGCTACGCAAGCCTGTTTGCTGATGATGCAAAGATCTTGAGAAAGGTAGAGGTTGAAGAGGACTGTAAAATGCTACAGGAGGATCTGGATAGGATATATGATTGGAGCCGGATGTGGGAAATGAAATTCAACGCAAAAAAATGTAAAATATTGGAAATGGGTAAAAGTACCAAGAGGCCATCATTGAATTATTTGATGGGTAATGAACCAATTAGAAAAGCGAGAGAAGAGAAAGATTTGGGAGTGCTGGTCCAGGATAGTTTGTCACCTGAAAAGCACATAAATAAGATAGTGAGAGAGACATCTAAACTCTTGACCAATATAAGAGTGGCATTTCATTACATGGATGAGGAGATGATAAAAAAATTGATAGTGGCCATGATCCGGCCCAGGTTAGAATATGCAGCAGTAGTGTGGTCCCCACACAAAAAGAAAGATATAACCAAGATTGAGAGAATACAAAGAACAGCAACCAAGATGGTCCCTAGTCTGGCAGATTTGCCATACAGAGAGAGGCTGGAAAGGCTGGATTTGCCCTCCTTAGAGGAAAGGAGAGAGAGGGGTGACATGATTGCAGTGTTCAGGACCATGATAGGAGTAGATAAAATTGACAGAGAAAATCTGTTTGTGTGGGATGAGAGAGCAACAAGAGGACATGGAATGAAACTAAAGAAGCCAAGCTGCTCGAAGGACATCAAGAAATATAGTTTTCCGTATAGATGTATAGACCTGTGGAATAGCCTGGACAAAGAGATCGTCCAGTCTAAAAACTTAAATGAGTTTAAGGCAAAATTTGACTTATTGAGAAATAGAGACGGGACCCCACGAGCGTAGCTCATTTCCTGTATATCACAATTAGGTAAATACAATTAGGTAAATACACACACATACACGAGTTCAAAGCAAAATTTGACTTGCTGAGAAACTGAGATGGGACCCCATGAGTACAGCTCATTTCCTGTATATCATGACTAGGTAAATACACACAAAATAGAGATCACTAACAAATCTTTCAGACTGCCCTAGTTAATGCTGTCAATGTTCTATGACTACCGGCATAGAAAAAAAAAAAACATATCTTCAACATCACATAAACCAATGCATCCTAATAAACTGTGCAGTATATGCACTACAAGCTAAAACATTCTGAATCACCCATTAAAAATCAGACATATAAGCAAACTTACCAGAGAGATGTGTACCAAAAATGGTCACAGTTATCCCCTTTTGTCACCATCCTCATTATCGTGAACTTCATCTTTAATGAACTGTGTGAATGAATCAAACAATTGTCTCACAAGCATAGCTACCAAAAAAGAGCCAGTAGACCCTCTATATACCTGGACTCCAAAGGCATGGATTCACAATGCACAAGGGAAAAATGGAAAAAAAAGAAGAAAAGGTGATACCAAGAACAATATATGCAAGGAAAAGGCATGTTGACTGTATGGCAGGCAAGTCACACACTGTTCCTGACAACTGAAACTGCCCTTGTGGATACATTCTTCCTATTATTTATCCTTTTACATGTGTATAATGGCACAGTTTTATGCCTGTTTTAACACAATAGGCTATGTCTTAGTAAGCATATCTTTAGCTTGCTGGGATCATAGAAGTTATTTATACAGCATACAGGCACAATTCATGAGGAGTTTTTCCCAATTTCTTAATTCTCTGAACTTCTTTAACCCGCTGAGTCCCACTGACGGACGATGCACGTCACTACTTTTTTCCGCAGACAGACCTACCGACGTGCATCATACGTCAGTCAGTTGCAAGGCCCGTCATTTGCACATTTTTCAAGATTCATGGGTGATTCTTGATAGGCAAATGTGGGAGACCTTCCTCTACCTGCTGTCAAGTGGAGATACTGCCTGGCCCCACATGACCCCCCTCCCCCCCACTCTTGGCAATTCACCTGTTAGCAGTAACCTGGCCAGTAAAGATATGTTGCCCCAATGTCTCTCCAGTGACAAAATTCATGGTGAAAGCGATTCCTGAGGTGGAGGACAAAGAAACTACGAAGCTAGAGGGAGAAACAAACAGAAGTGATGAGGTAGTAATGTCATACAGGAAGGTGCCATATGCTGGGGTTTTAGGTGAGTGAACAATGCTTTTATCGCCTATATTATTGTGTTAAAACCAATATAGACTTGTACTACACATAAAAGCGTACCAAATAAATATATAAATACATAAATTGAAGTGGCTTGAATTAGTTAACCCTTCCATAGTTCCTTTTCTTTAGCCAGGTACCCTGAGAAAGAAGGAAAATGTAAGGCTGACTGACACCTGTACTAAGCTCAGGAGGGCGATTTCCCTATGAATTTTTGATGTTTTTCACCAAAAGTGGAAGTGTGAGCAAAAAAAAAAAAAAAAAAAATTGAAAATCAGTTGGGCTCTGAGGGTGTTGGGTAAAAAATCGGTCGGGATTGGAAGGGTTAATGTCAGGTTTTTATGAACCCTTTACTGCTATACAGTAGATTATGCCTTCAGGAAGCATATCTGTACTCTTGTGAGGTTACAGAGGGTGTTTACGACATAAGAAGTCAGAGTTAGGCCGAATGGTTGGTTAGCACATATGTAAATTCCCAATATGAGGTGTCCGAAGGAAGCACTTTAATCATCCATACAGACGATCTACGGTGTATATGCTGGATGCAAGCAACTGCCTGCCAACTACATGACAACTGGTACCTGATAAATAAAAAATATTTATATTCTTTTACTGTATTGTAATTTCATACTGATTTTTTGGATGACTAATGAAATCTAATAAGTGAAATCTTAGGGTAATACAATGTACCTAATAAACTAGGGTAGAGATATAACAAACCTGGGTTTATTAGGTAAGATAACTATAGAACATCCAATTCAATAACATTTTGAACATTGCAGCCCACCATTCTGCCAATCAATTCATAATACTGTATAGACAGTTTAGTATAGGCAGGTGCATCAAGAAGTTACCATATTTCTTATCAAACTGAAATTACTGAACTTACCCTAGTCTACTAGAAAAAAAATTAAGGCTAAATGACTTAAAAAACCCACGTGCATCATCTGGTAAAAAAGAGTGAAAACAAAAAAAGATTAATGTCATAATACTTTTCATAAAGAAAAAAAAAAAGGGGGCACAACAAACAGTTCTTTACCTTGTGTGATGTCATATCTGTGTCAACAAAGCCTGGATGGCAGTTATTAATGACCAGATCAGGTCGAGAGTCAGCTTCAAAGGCACGTTGCTGGATTCGTGTAAGGGCTGACACTCCAACTTTGCTTGCAACATAGGTATTGCTTGGCCAACCAGAAGCTTTCCATGTACCATCCTTGGCTTTCCTTTGGGAAAAAATTTGGAGACATCACCAGGGTATGGAGAACTGTAGTGGGAGCTCTGTGACCTACTGTGACTGACTCCTTTACTACAATGATGCATTTCTGATTCTATTCTAGCTGCCACTAATATATTATGAAAGATGAAAAGGATGTCTAGTATGGGATATCTCTCTTAATCATAATAAAACAATCTTGAGCTAGCAAAGCCGCAGAGGAGTTCCTCAAGCGCAGGAATTCTCAATTCTACTGTCTCTTCAGTCTTGTGTCACATTAGCAAAAAAGCTCTTTGTACCATAAGCAGGGGACAGTGAGGTTGCCATACCCCTATGCCAATACAATGAGAGGGTTTTTTCAATCTGTGCTCTATCCTCTTTCAAATGCTAATGAAGACAGAAAGGATATTTCTGATAGCATTAGTATTCTCCTTCACCTATTTATAGGGATACATAACTTTAAAAAGTAACTGACATGTACAGTATTACACACACGGTAACTACAGTCACTGTGACAAATGGTAGATGAAATGTGTGCTGGATGACAACAAGAATGACAATGTACAACTTATAATGTTCCAAACAGAATTGCAACTTAATACACAGGCAAATGAATTTTCCTCACTTAGTTCTCAAGAAAGCAGGTGTCAAATGACTCGAAACAGGCCATACAGAAGCATCAGGAGTTACAGCCAGCCACTCCCTGCCTACCCAGTCTTTGATGTAATAAAAAACAAATAAATAAAAAGATAAGTACTGTACATAAACTTCAGGGGAGCTTGCTGAAAAAAATATAGATAACTATCAAACACTACAGCAACTACTCTATGGCACACATCAACTTAAAAGTTGAAAACACTTATATTTTGTCAGTCCCTACCCCTTCACCATGAGGGTGACTAATCTCGCACGGTATCCTGTATGAGGCTTCCTTCGGTCCCCCACGCTGCTTTTACAGGGAAAAGCGGCTATCTTGCGAAAAAGCTATGGTATTTTGTATGTTTATGTATATGTGTGTATGTGAGTATGGGCCAATGTGTGTAAGACTGAATCTGCCACTGCTTGTGTTTTTATTAAATATAAATCGATAGAAATTTTTTAGCAGGTTTATCATAAATAATACGGTGAAGTGAAAGATTATATAAATACAAATTAATTCAATGTACTTACTTACTAGAAATATTGCCTCTGAACTCAATTCTAGGCCTACATTTTCTTGGACTTCTGGCCCTTGTTTGGCCCAGGCTGTGGCATATCTTGGCTGTGCCAATGACATTTTCTTCACCTCATCAGCATCAAAAATTAGTTTGAACGAGTCCAAAGATGACACAATTTCAAATTCACTAATTGCTGGGCTCAGCCTGAAAAAATCACTTAAATTCAGGCACGTGGTTGGGACATGAGTCACCAAATATGATTATCAGGCGCCAGCCACCTTCAACTTCTTTCTCTTCAGTATCATCAAATTCATCATTCTCTAGTTCTTCAATGGATGAGTCATCGATATCTGAGACTTGCACCGATGGCTGATACTCCTCACCACTCGAGGAATCACTAGATTCCTCAAGAATAGTCTGTGATTCAGCCATAATTTACTGTGGAAGGAGCAACAAAACACTCTCCTATAATTCACAGCTAAGCCTGATTGTGGCAGTATGCAGTGTTCCTATCCTGCACACCAGTGATCACGTGACCTCCCTTCTATACCTGTACTGGGACTGGCTAAAAAAAAAAAGGGGGGGGGCTCATTTTATCCTCAATAGCATTTACTAACCAATATGAAAGGCCCTAGCACAATAAACAAACCTCTCTGCAGTCTTCTTTGGTTACACTGATATATGACAACATGGGGCATCAGTACATGTGTTCTGGAGGGTTATGACGACGTATGAGTCATTGTGATCAAAAGGTCAACCAGGGAGACTTTAATAATAAATGCCTGTATTGCACATAAGAAACGCAACGGATTTTCCCTAGCCACAGTTCTCTAAGTAATAGATATTTATGAAAAGTATATAAGGGAACATTATCTGACTAGAATGCTCAACCTTGATTCAAGTCCTGCTCCATGGCATTAAACAATTATTTGTACACTCTCTGCGTCAAATTATATATTATACTGTATACACTAAAACAATGAAATAAAAAATTCCAACTACAGGTAATCACTTCCACCTCACTCTAAACAAACAACGGTTCACTACCCTATCCATCTCTCCAGGAAAATTGTGATTTACTCTTCAGGTAACTTATCTCAGTGATGATATCTGTTCTTCTTGCACTGAACAGTATATGTTTACCCTCCAAATAATCAAGGATAACTTCAGCAAACTGTCATGCAGGAATCTCTGCTCCATGTTTAAGGGTATTGATGAAAAAGGTAGACCTTATGTGGTATGGCAGACAGGGGAGCAATATACAGTATTGGTGAGTGAGAAAGACTAGAGAGATAGAGAAGGATGGGAAAGGAGAGGATGAGGTTTGCAAGAGTGAAAGAGGAGGATGAGGTTTGCAAGGGTGAAAGAGGCATCTGAGGTCAAAGTAACCTAGAGGATGTTGTGTCACATCCATCTCCAGTTGGGGGTTCTCACACATCATGTGTGAAGGGTTACTGGCATTGTGGAGTCTCCCCTAAACTCATTTTAAACATTTGGAAACTATAACAACAACAACAATAAGCAGAAGAAGTAGAAGAAGAAGAAGAACAGAACAACAATAACAACAACAATTAAAAAATATATATCATAGTGAACTGGATAAAATTTATATATTCCACAACTTACTCAACAAACTGTTTCATAAGAGAGCATAATTCCTCTTCTGTGAGAGAGGGTGAAGCAAACTTTTCTCTGAGAGCTGTAGCAGCAGGTTCATCTCCATTTATCCTACAAAGATGGCCAGCAGAGCTTGAGACAGTGACCACACGGGCATGAGGTCGAAGCAAAGGAAACAGCGCATGACACACAGCCAGAGTTCCAAAGAAATTCACACGAATGGTAGTTTCTGCTTGCTCTCCAAATGGTTCTGTTGCCGAAACCTGGAGGGGGAGGAAAAAAAAAAAGTCAGAAGAAAACTCACAAGCTGAAATACTATCTAACCATACATCCATCATCTGATCCTGTGTTGCCCCATGAGGAGCGTAGGAGCCAGGGATTTCAGCTGCCGCTGAAATACCAGATGTGATAAAAATTAAAGACACATTAATCCCTAAAATGCGGGGTTGTGTGAGGCGGTCCTGGCACTTCCAGCCGGTGGCAATTCACGCTCTGACTTGTTTATATAAAATATAGGCCCAAACTAGCCTGAGTGATATAAATAGCACTCAGGACTCTCCTACATTTTTTTGTATATACTGTATTTATGTTTTGAAGGCCCCGGCTAATTAAAAAGAAAACAGAGGCACCCAACTGACGGCTCACGGCTCGAGCCATCGCCACTGAGCGTCACGAAAGTGACGGCCCGCGGTTAAGTGGTTAACAAACTAGCTACAGTTGTTGTTGTTAGTAAGTAAAACCGGTCTGGCTGGCTGAGCAGATCCACCGACTGCAGATAAACAACCGCCCCTGCAGGGCCATCCCATACAGTGAACCAATGTTCCCTTGAAATAGACAGCATCTCATCACAGCAAGGAGTGGGAAGTACAGAGGATTGGTTCCTGGATGGATGCTGCATTTGCATCTCCCCACCCAATCAACAGGGACGAGGCAGCATAGCAGGCTCCACATCACAACATTTTTGGTTACATGGTTACCACCCAGCATTGTAAATGGCATCCTGGGTTAACAGGAAAACATTAGTGTGCTCACTCATGTAGAGCCACCTAAAGTGGAATGAGTTGCAATAAAAAGTGAAACAAAGGATGAAAGATACAAGAAGAGAGGAGAGCAGACACATTAAAAGACTGATAAAGGTGAAGTGGTGGTAGGTGGCGGTGATCACCATCCACTCACTTGACATAGTGCTGCCTACATCTTCCTTCACCTTTATAATTCATTCCTTCTATCTGTCCTCCTCTCTTCCTATTGTGTTCATCTTTCCTGTCATTTTTAATTACTCTTCTTTCCTTTTCAGGTGGCTTAACATTGAGTGAAAGGTCTAATGGCTTCCTGTAAGCCTGGAAACCATTTATGATACTGGATAGTAACTGTATAGCCAACCTATATGTGGGTTGAAGGATGGTTAGTGCTCCTCCCTGTAAAACAACTAACTCATACTCAAATGGCTATCCCATATGAGATTAAGGCATCTGGCTATAGACAGACAGATAATGGCGAAGGAAGATGTAGGTGGCACCACATCAATTGTGTTGACAATGGTTACCATCACATACAGTATCAACAGAAATTACAGTAATGTAACAATACTGTATATGCTTTACAACATGGAATACAACATTCATTATCATAGTATCACTATTAAAAATCCACAGTACAGCTACTGTAATAACTTCCAAAATACAGTATGTTCTTTTATGTGACTAATATCTGACACCTTCATATTCCAGTATGTACAATACATAGATACTTTTGGTGAAATATTACAACCCACAATATTAATATTTCTTTGAGAAAATTTTTCATAATCCGAGTTCTTTCTGAAAAATAAATATATTAATATGTACAGTACAAGCAGAATAATTACGGAGTTTGAAGTGATCAGTTTCCTCTCAAATTACACTGTCATATACCCAAACAACAGTATAAATACATTTTCCTTAATTTACAAAGTACAGTACACTAAGATTTATCATTATTTGAATATAACTGAAAAGTCAGTACATCCACATTTCATGCCTGTTAACCATCCATCCATCATCCAATCCTATGTTGCCCCATGAGAAGCATAGAAGCCCGGGGCTAGGAAAGTTGGTTCTGACATTTAAGCAATGACATATAATGTACTGTACTGTACTGCATAAAATAATCCATTACTATAAGTTAACACTATAGCTATGACATGAGTTTGTATCACTTGCACATTCATTCTACATTAATGGTCCTACCATGTAAAAGGTTTAAAAAATACTTTACTTAACACTGCCATTCAACGCTTGCAGCCCAGCACTTAGATTTCATTGTGGCTACCACCAAGTATTTTACCCAGCAAAGGAAAGCCCCGAGTCAATAATGGGCTAATAATCAGGATGAAACTTTACATACATCACTGTTTTCCCTTACCCTTAGCATCGAGCTATATCCAAGCATTTGGAAACATCATTTACCAGGTTACAAATAAAGACAGTGGTTGGTAGGGGCACTCACCATCCACTCACTTGATACAGTGCTGCTCTCAGGTGCCTACCCTTTCCTCTCTTCCCTCCTTCTTTCCTTCCTTCCTCTTCTGTCTTTTTCCTTCATTCTTTCCTCTTCCTTCTGTCTACGAGTGACTCTACACTGAGTGACAAGTCAAAAGGTTTACTGAACATCAGGAAACCATTTACTACACTGAGTGGTAACCATATAACCAAATTATGGCACCTGGTGGTTTAGTGGGTAATTAAGGCACTCCAATCAGAATGAGCCGGTGCAGATTTAATGCTCACACAATGTCACTCAGGGATGAGTGAGGCTAGTCACTCATCTTAAATGCCAGTACCAACTTGCCTAGCCCCAGGCTCCTATGCTCCTCATGAGGTAAAACAGGATTAGATGATGAATGAATGAATGAATGAATAAATAGAAAGATAATTAGTAACCGATGCTAAGTGAGATCTCAGTCTGATATATTTTCATAAGGATGGTACTGCCTGTATCATAAATTCAGTGCTCCATATTGTGCTATACAATCTGATCAGTAATAAAAAACAGTGGTGGTAGTACATCCTTCAAGGTATCACAGATTGATCAGTACAGTTCTAAACATTCAACATTATACAAATGCGGTGGGCTCACACAGTACGTATGATCACAATGCGCTAATCACACAGTACACAAGTGACCAAAATCATAACCATAAAACTTTGAATGAGCGAGTTTAGTCCACAATACGGGAAGCAGAGGCAAAGAGTGGCCCCGAACCGCTATTTTCCCAGACTATGCAACCCCCTCCCCCACGATGCACCCATCATGACGTTAGGCATGACGTAGACGGGCAAAACTTCCCGGGCATTCAACTGCACAGTGTGGATGTGGGGTTAGGGGCCGCACCGTTACAGCCAAGACTCAAGCACCATGAGGATACGCTCTCTCAGGTTACCCTGTCTTGTACTACGGACGGCTGTTTTTTGTGCTCCCTGCTGCTTTGTCCCTTCTCAGCACCATGCCTTCACCACCATGAGTGAAGAAACTCCTGACACACACCACCAAGATGAAGAGGAGGGGCAGGGGAACTCTGCTATTGGCAAAGCCATGGACCTTTCAAAATCTACGGTGAGGATTGTTTGGAAAAACAGGGAGGCCATCAAGAGACTTGTGAAGACGTATGGGGCATCAAAGCTTGGTGGCCGTTCCCGCGTGGGTAATCATGCAATTATTCTGATGGAGAGATACCTTGCCACTTACATTATGATAAAGGAGAAGGAAGGTGTGCCATTCAACGGAAGACATGTTCGGGAACAAGCCAAGCTCTCGCAAGTTATCTGTGGACAAACCTTTCAGGCATCAGTTGGATGGCTGCTCCATTTTTTACAACACAAGGAACTTCGTCACATAAAACTGTCAGGTGAATGTGCCTCTGTCAACGAAGTAACTAAGAGAGAGTATCCTGCAATATTAAAGCGATCACTGAAGAAGGCCAGTACATCAAGGACCAGATCTACATTGTCAATGAGACGGCATTATACTACAAAGCCATGCCAAAATCAACCTACATCGCAAAGGAACAGAAGCAAGCCCCTGGTCGCAAGCTGGACAAATCAAAGATGATGGTCAAGCTGACTGTCAACCTGTCTGGGAACCACAAGATGCAGCCAGTTGTTGTCCACACAGCTTCACACCCTAGGTGCTACAAAAACTTCACTAATATGGGCGACAGTAGAGTGTACTGGTACAAGTCTGCTAAAGGGTGGATGACTGGAAACATCATGTATGAGTGGCTGACGAAGCACTGCATCCCAGACTCCAGGGCGAAGTGTCGGAAACTTGGCATCCCTTTCAAGATGCTACTGTTGCTCAACAATGCACCAAGTCACCTGCCCTACCTAAAGGATCTGCACAAGGACTGTCGTGTTGTATTTCTGCTACCTAGGACGACACTGCTCATGCAGCCACTGGATCAAGTACTGACCACCACTGTGAAACAGTTTTGCCACCAACAGGTGTACAACTACCTGTGCAGGAAGACCGATATCCAAGTTTTTTTTTTTTTTTTAATGCATGGAAGAAGGAACCAAAAGCCACGGGCCTGCATACCGTTCCTTCCAAGAAAAAGCAAAAACAGTACAAAAGAAAGCCAAATTCAAGATCCGTTCAATTCGAGATGCCTGGATACACTGCGTTTGAAAGACTGGAGATCATAGGAAGTAGAAAATACAGACAGAGGAAGACAGTTCCAGAGTTGACCAGTTGCATAAATAAAAGACTGGGAGTAACGGTTAACTCTTGCATTAGAGAGTTGGACAGAAAAGGGATGAGAGTTTGTTGCTAGACGGGTACTACGTGCCCGTCGTAGAGGTGGAGGGATGCAAGCAGACAGTTCAGAGGAACAGTGACCATTGAAGTAGCGACAGAAGAGAGATAAAGATGCAACAGTGCGGCGAAGAGACAATGGTTGAAGGGAATCAGTAAGAGGAGGAGAGTTAATGAGACGAAAAGCCTTTGACTCCACCCTATTGAGAAGAACTGCATGTGGGGAGCCTCCCCACACACGAGAGTTGTACTCCATACACGGGCGAATAAAACCTGTGTACAAGGTCAACAACTGTGCAGGGGTAAAGAAAGTACGGAATCAGCTTAGCACACCTAATCTCTTGGAAGCAGATTTGACAAGAGATGAAATATGTTCTTTCCAAGACAAATCCTGAGAGAATGAAACCCCAAGCATGTTCAAGGATGATGCAGGACATAACTGTTCATTATTAAACATTAGTGGGTAATCCTGAGGAAGATTTTGTCGGGTTGATATGTGTAAGAACTGAGTTTTTGATGCATTGAAAATAACAAGATTATTTTTACCCCAATCAGAGATACGAGCCAAATCAGACATTAGGTGTGCCATAGCCTCATCCCTTTTTTGTTGAAGTAACTACTGAGATGGACGTTGCGGGAACTGAATGGAAAGGTGAAGGGTGGAATCATCAGCATATGAGTGGATAGGGTTAGATGTACAGCTTAGAAGGTCATTGATGAATAAAAGGAAGAGAGTAGGTGATACGACAGAACCCTGAGGAACACCACTGTTGATAGGTCTAGGAGAGGAACGATGGCCGTCTACAACAGCGGCTATAGAACGACCAGAAAGGAAGCTAGAGATGAAGGCACAGATAGAAGGATAGAAACCGTAGGAGGGCAGTTTGGAAATTAAAGATTTATGCCAGACTCGATCGAAAGCCTTTGAGATGTCAAGTGCAATGACAAAGCTTTCGCCAAAGTCCCGAATGGAGGATGACCAAGAGTCTGAAAGGTAGGTGAGAAGATCGCCAGTAGAGCGTCCCTGACGGAACCCATACTGACGATCAGAAAGAAGGTTGTGACAGGAAAGATGCTTTAAAATTTTTCTGTTAAGAATTGACTCGAAAACTTTTGATACGCAGGATGTTAAAGCAATTGGACGATAGTTAGAGGGTTGGGAATGGTCACCCTTCTTTGGGACTGGCTGAATGAGAGCAAACTTCCAGCAAGAAGGAAAGGTACAAGTTGACAGACAAAGGCGAAAGAGTTTACCTAGGCAGGGTGTAAGCACAGAAGCACAGTTTTTGAGGACAACAGGAGGGACTCCATCAGGACCGTATGCCTTTTTAGTATTGAGGCCAGTAATGGCAGAGAACACATCAGCTGAAGAAATTTTAATGTCAGACAATAGGAAGTCAGAGGGGGGAAGTGATGGAGGAATAGCACCGGAATCGTCTAAGGTGGAATTGGAGGAGAAAGTCTGAGCAAAGAGATCTGCTTTATCAGTAGAAGAAATAGCTACAGAGCCATCAGAGTAGAAAAGAGGAGGGAAGGATGATGAGGTAAAGTTGTTGGAAAGGTTTTTGGCAAGGTGCCAGAAGGAGCGAGAAGAATTCGAGTTGGAGAGTTGGGAACATTTAGCACGGATGAAATTGTTTTTGGCAGAACGAAGAACAGACTTAGCACGATTCCGGACAGAAATATATAAAAGGTGTGATTCAGGGGTGGGTTGGCTCCGGTACCTCTTATAGGCCCTCTCCTTGTTGCGGACAGCATTAGAACAAGCGTGATTAAACCAAGGCTTTCTTGCATTAGTCAGAGGATATAAGAAAGGAATGTATGCTTCAATGGCTGAGAGAATAACTTTATGGAACTTTATGCCCTAGAAGATGACAATGACTTAGATATGGACGACACAGGTGAACCCGCACCATCTCCACCAGTAGCCGAACACCCACCCGCCTCAGCCGACAAGTCTGTTGTGGCATTTTGGCATCATTTTTCAGTACAAGATGCAACTGACTTCATCCTACATGCCTGAGACAAGATAAACCCTGCAATGGTAAACCATGTGTGGTGACTACTTGTGCCTCACTTATGCATGAACCACAGGACAGCCATTCAATTACTGGTGGAGGCTGAGGCAGCCACACTGACAGTAGCATAACCTGTACCGGGTTTTGAGAACATAACGTTGGCAGACATATGAGAGGTGCATACTGCTACCAAGGAACAGCCTCTGGTAGACGAGGCTGACGCTCAGCCCGAGGCCAGGCAGAGTCAAGCAGAGGAGCCTAATGTGATGAAGGGCGGCATAGAACTGTCTATGTCGTGGATAAGCAAGATCCTTGCGGCAGTGGATAAGCTCAACGAAGAACTGAAGGAACACGAAATCTGCCAGGAAAGAACAGAGGAGGTTCTTGTTAATATCAACAAAGCCTTCTGCTTCTACACAGACAGGCATTGGCAAGAAATTAACAGGAGGAAGCAGATGCTCATAACAAGGTACACACGTCGGCCTCAAGACAGTGAAAGTGAGGAACCAGCTACATCATCTGATCCAATTCCTGTAGAGAAGAAGAGGATGCAATGTCAGTTGTAACAACATTGGACTTCGAGGGGTTTTTGGCCGAAGTGACTGAGTTAGAGGCTTGTGGGAAAGGTGCTCAAGAGGAGTCTAGGTATGATAAAGAAAGTATTGGTGCAGTGAGTGGTGTGGCGGCCGGTGAGACGGGAGAACTCTAAATGTGTTGCCGCGGCTCGGAACTCCTGCTATTTAAGTCCATCAGGCCTGTCGTCTACTGTTTTTAAGGTGACTGATCATATTTTTGTTATTTTAGCTATGTCTGTAGTATATGTCTTAAAAATTTTCCCTTTATCATGTCTCTAATGTTAAAAAAATATCAAGGTTTGAGGGGAGTCCTGCCCATATGTTATTTTTCCCATGAGATTATGTGTTCAAAGTATGCAAAATCACAGTGTGTGAGGCCATGGACCACCCATCCACTCACGTCCTGTGCGACCCCACTGTACCTGTACCTATGTTATACAGTATATGCTCACAGCTACCTGCTTCAATAGATTAGTGCCAGCAGCAGCAGAAAGCAACCTTGTTCATTCACATTTTTTTTTTTTTTTTTTTTTTTTACAGACAGCATTGTGACATCATGCAATCAATAAAACCAACTTTTCCTAAATGAAAATTTCAAGTTTAAATAGCATCTGCATTTTCCTCAGTAAGACAAGTCAATCACATTGTAAATACTGACCTTGTATACAATAGCAGCATTGTTCACCAGCACATCCAAACCTCCATATGTCTTCCTAATATATTCAGCAAATCTTGAGATGCTTCCAGCATTGTCAATATCAAGTTGGTGGAATCGTGCAGTAAGTTCCAGCTAAAATGGTTAAAATATTCTTATCAGAATGACAAATCCAGTACAATTGTCTAAATTTAAACATGGCAGGGTGATCCAAAGCAAGGTTTTTTCATTACAGCAAGAACACTAATCCAGCTCCAAACAGAGTAATATAGTATTTGGGGATGCAAGGCAACAATAAAACTGCATGTTCCTTCAAAACAAAAAGAGTGGCTGAAAAAGAAAAGGAAAGCAACCAACCATATATGTAAATATGTTAGCTATTTGTCTTGTAATAAGAAGTGTGAAGGAAAGACAGATTCACATAAGTTTAACCCGCCGAGTCTCACCGATGTACGATGCATTTCACTACTTTTCTCCACAGACAGACCCACCGACGTGCATCATATGTCAGCCAGTTTCAAGGCCCGTCGTTTGCATATTTTTCAAGATTCGTGGGTGATTTTTGGTAGGCACATGTGGGAGACCTTCCTCTACCTGCTGTCAAGCAGGGATACTGCCTGGCCCACCTGACCCCCCTCACCCTCCCCCCCACACTCGGTAATTCACCTGTTAGCATTAACCTGGCCAATAAAGATATGTTGCCCCACGATCTCTCCAATGACGAAATTCACGGTAAAAGCGATTCCTGGGGTGTAGGACAAAGAAACAAAGAAGCTAGAGGGAGAAACAAAAAGAAGTGATGAGGTGGTAATGTCGTAAAGGAAGGTGCCACATGCTGGGGTTTTGGGTGAGTGAACAATGCTTTTATCGCCTATATTATTGTGTGAAAACCAATATAGCCTTGTATTACACATAAATTTGAACCAATAAATAAATAAATACGTAATTTAAAGTGCCTTGAATTAGTTAACCCTTCCATAGTTCGTCTTCTTTAGCCAGGTACCCTGAGAAAGAAGGAAAAAGTCAGGCTGACTGACACCTGTACCAACATTTATAAGCATAGGAGGGCGATTTCTCTATGAATTTTTGATGTTTCTCACCAAAAGCGGAGGTTTGAGAAAAAAAAAAAAAAAGGTCGGGTTCGGAGGGTGTGTAGGGTAAAAAATCGGTCAGGACTGGACGGGTTAATAAACAAATCAAATTAAAAAGATGACCTCTTTGTCACAGAAAATTAATGTTCATGAACTTGTTGCACAGCAATAATCATGACTGGTCAACCCGATCAGGATCAGAATAATCTCTGTCAT